>RXOD01004452.1:0-22094 GCA_005223375.1 Amoebophrya sp. AT5.2
CCTGCCCTAGCTACTACATCATTATGTTTAGCACCGGCTTTCAACCCGGAGTTTCATTACTATGGCGCCGTCAGTAGGTGCGGGTCAGGCTGCGCAGGTTAAGTGGGTTGCTCCCGGCAGCTCCGCGGGCGTGCAGGTTCTCTTACTGCCGCACGGGGATGAGCGAACGCCGGTAGTCTATAGTTAAAGCGCCTCGGGGTAGGATAGAAGTTTTTACATCAAGCACTGCTGTCCGCTTTCAACCGGACACTAGCTCCTATGGATCCCACCGTGGCCCAGTGTGTTCTACCCTGTCTTAGTTCTTGTCGGTCTAGCATGCTAACTTCATTCGTGCCCCGGCTTTGGCCACCCAGGGATGCGTGTGGCTTTTCACGCCTTGGTTACGCGGAGAAATCCGAAAATCAGATCCGGGGAGCGGCATTGAGTAGCAGGCCGAGCCTCACGTGACCGGCCCTTATGGCGGGGATCGACTCCAAAAAAAAAGAGCAAGGGGGGACCCACGATTGATCCCCACGCAAGAAAAAAAAAAAAATGAAAACCAATGTAATGTAATGTAATGTAAAACGAACGAAACATGATGGCAGCGGCGAATAATTGGCGACGAAGTGCTGTTCAGGCAAGGGAAAGTCTACTGCAGAACAAGCGTCAAGAACTTCTGAAAAAAGTGTTTTCCGCGCCTCCAGCGCTCTATGTATATGCGAGGGATTTTATTATTTATTCCTGATCCGTTCGCGGTAAGGTCACTTGTGCTCCCCTCATCACCCCCACTGCTTGTTTAGGGTGGGGCCGCTGCGGCGGATGCCAAAACCATGTTTTTCTATGAATATGCGAGGGTTCGGACTGCTCCCGCCTCCGTTACCGTTTTCGAAAATTGAGCACGTATGAGTGTTTCGTGCGAGAGTCTGAGTCGTGCCAATCGAGATGGAGACGGCGCTATGATCGAGCGGCGCTGTCTAACGCATCGAGTCGCAACGAGACCAGCAGGGCTGTGCGGTATCTGCATCAGGCATGATACTGCGTTTTAACTATCGAAATCGAATAAGTACACGACTCATGTTGAATGCATCTTAGCTTGAGCTGTAGATTCAAGGTCTCTGATTCGAAAGCTCCCACGCAGCGATGAAAAGAGCAATACATGGCACACTCTGACGAAAAGTTTCAGGCTGTTCTCGGCGTGGTTACGCAGGCAGCCAAGAACCTGGAATTTCAGTTGCAGAATTACGAGAACGCAAAGCGGGGGAACAGCGACAAGCTCACTGCGGCGCTCGCCGGTCTGCGTGGATACGCTACGACGGGAAAGGGCGATTTTCCCGGGGCGCAGGAGAGTCTGCAAAGGGTTCTGCAGAACAGCCTCGTGAATAAGGGGGAGACCGATCCTTTGACGGGGGAGGCGGTCAATTTTCACGAGTCGCCCCTTTACAAATACCGGCAGCAGTTCGACCGCCCGGACGTAAAAGCGGAGGACTTCTTCTACTGGGTAAAAACGACGAGGAAAAGCATTGGCGAATCCATGAAAAGCATCAGAAACGCGCTGGATCTAAACGAGAAGGAGAGTTTCCTTTAAGTATGAGACAGGCCCTCGACCTCGTACCAAGTAGTACCGCTCATGGTAGGATAAAGGCCGCGCCTATGGTCAGGGCTGCACACTATTGCGTTCGCCCGGCACAGTGTTCAGTTCGCATTATCAAGCACGAGCAGTCGGTCCGTCATTTCTGTGTGCGTGACGAGAAATAAAATCGGTTCGAAAATGGTTGTCTTTTGAATTTGCCCTCTTGTGGTAGATATCGGTCTGTATACTTTTGTTGGGGGGAAGTCATCAGAGGAAGCTCGGTTGTGTTGGATGGCAATTTCACTGAATGTGACGCGTGGCGGGCCTGCGATCGCGTGTGGTCGTCAAACAAGTATGCTCGAGGGGCCGCACACGCCTGGATGCAAGCCTTCTTTCATTCAAGTTCTTTTTCAAGCATCGCAAACGCTATGATCTTCACGATTGATTCAACGCCTCTTATCTTTTCTCAACCCGACTACACAAAAGTGCCCCGATAGATTCCACGCGCCTACCCAAACCCGATAGCCCAAGATTGAGCAACTCTCCGCTCCGTACTTCGGAGCAATTCTCATCTCTTTACGTTATTTATCTCCGTCTCGGTGCTCACCGTTCGAAAACTTCAGACGTGGACAGCATACAAAGAAACATAGTAAGTTAGGGGGCTGCAGCTGCTTGTTCCTGTATGTATTGGTTTTGCTGGTTTTGCTTTTGAAGATAAGTACTTCACCTGCTTTGAGTTGACGCAGCAGAAGGAGCGGCTCCACCTCTAGCTCCACGTCCAGGCCCGCAGCGCCAGCGTTGTACCGATACAGAAAATGGTGAGCAAAGCAGACTTCTGAGGCTTTGTTGAGTTACCTAGACGTCTTCTACTAATCCGAACCCGAAGTCGGTGATAGAAGGATGAGCAAATCCGACAGTAAGGACCGGCCGTTGCTACTGAACACGCAGGAGCACGAGGTCCCGTCCGACGGCGAGAGTGGCGCGTGTTTTCTCTGTTTGGAGGGGGACATGGGTCCGCACGACCGACTGCTGCCCTGCTGCACGCGGTGCAATGCGATGACCCACTACCGCTGCTGGCACGAGTACCGGTACAACCAGCGGATAGCGTCGCTAAGGTCGCGGCTGCTGCACGAGACGCTGCCGCGAAGCCAGTTGCTGTGCAGCATCTGCAAAACGGGGGAAGCGAAAGTACAACGGGAGGATGAAGCCGTTCTGCGGAGCTGGATGTACTGCGGCGAAGCAGAGGACAGTAGAGAAGAAGAAGACTTCAACGACGGAAGCCAGGACCTGGTCGACGTGGCGGGTACCGATACTAGTGCCGTTACTTCTATAAATATCAAAGTAGTTGTTTCTACTGAAGATCTCTGATGTTGATGACGATCTTCATCTTGCTGCGCTGATTATAAACACAGGCAGCATATGCTCGTTCCGCGTGGTGATCGCGAATCTGCTCGTGTTGCTCGTGGCCGGCACGGCAACCGCCATCGCGTTCGCGCACTCGCGGTGGTACTCTGGCGATGTCTTCATGATCGCCTTCACCGTCGGGTACGAAAGTCTCGTCGTGCAGATCGTCTTCCTCTTCATCCTCACGAGGCGGCGGCAGCGCCTGCGGAGCGTCACTCTGTTTCCCACCTGAGCGCCCTCAGCGGTCAGTGCGAAAGCGAAGGCAAAGTGCGGTGAGGATGCGCGTACTGTCGGGGTCCCTGCAGCAAAAAGAAACCGCCTGCACCGGCTGTCCCTGTCGTCCTTGGTTACCAAGAGAAGTGGATTGCGGGCCTGCAATGGTCGCCTGTGTGTCGCAGAGGGCGGGTTCTACTCGTTGCCGCGATGACCACCTTCGGGGGCCGTTCCCCACTCGTGATCCCAACCCCGCGAAGGTGTGCGCGACGTTCGCGGGTGCCTACTTGATACTGGGGGCCCACAATGATGGGGCCAAAATCTAACGATCCCTGTACCATTATGCTTGGCGCGTGAGTACGATCAAGCCAGAACTTCGTTTTTTTTTCGCAACAGCAACAACGGCAGGAGCTGTTGCTCTACACACGCATCGATCCGGCGATCCATATTCATTCCTCGAGAAGCTATCGATGTTCACTTTGGAGAGTCTAAAAATGTGAGATCCACCACGACTAGCCGCCGCTCTCGTGTGTGCTGCGAACAGATCCATTCAGCGTTTCGTGTGTATGGACTTCTTCGTGACGAACGCGTGGAAATTCGCAGTTGAAGGATCCTGTTCGACAGTGATCATTCAAGCTCTTTTGCTAGTATGACGGCTGAATACCTTGATCTTGCTTCGTGTATACTACTTTTCGCCGTGGAGCTTGCACCAATTTTCGCGCATGTGCACGGGACAGCGACCTGTTTTTTTCTGTGATTTTCGTAGCGGAGTCGCTTAATTTTATTACTTCTACGGCGTGCGTAGTGGTAGCGCATATCATTCCAGATCTAGAAATATCTAGTTCATCCTCGTGGTCGCGACCAACTCATTTATTCCAAGCTGTCGAATTATTTCCCGATTATTTTGTCCATCGACTAAGGCAATATTTTTGTTGAATGTATGATTGTCGAAAAGAAACACTTTCACTGAGGCCTGATTCCCCGGTCGCGCGCGCGACGGCTGTAATCGGGCGTCGATGAGGGGGTCCGTCTCCGTTCCCGTATAGAAGCGGGGCAGAAGAAGTCAGCGGTCGGTGCCTCGTTGCCTCGAATCAGCAGATTCTTCCGGGACGGCTTTTCTGTACTAGACCCAGCCAGAAACTCGAAGCACGACCAGAACAATGGCTACCTTCACGACGGGTCCTGGTGCTGGTCCGAGGCGGATCGATGTGGCTGGCGACACGCTTGAGATCACCCCGCTCGGAAGTGGACAGGAGGTGGGCCGCTCTTGTGTGCTGATGTCCTTCAAGGGAAAAACGGTGATGTTCGACTGCGGGGTGCACCCCGGTTTGACAGGGATGGCGCAGCTCCCGTACTTCGATCGACTACAGGAAGCCAACAAAAAGGTCGATCTGGCCTTGATCACGCACTTCCACATGGACCATTCAGGAGCGGTTCCCTATTTCGTCAACCGAACGGACTTCAAAGGTAGCGGTTTGGATCATTTTAATGTTGAATTATTGATGTTCCACTTGTGTTGTAGTTAGTAGTTGCAAGGGCTGACTGGACTTTCTTAATATGTAACAGTCCCCCTTCTCAATGAATGTTGTTTTTTCGCCGCGGGGGCCACCGACGAGCAGAGTCGTTGCGCAACGAACGAATCCCAATGAATGGACATCGATCATGATCGAAGGAAAAAACCAAAAACCAGGGCGCATCTTCATGACGCACCCGACGAAGAGCATTTGCAAGATGCTTTGGCAGGACCATAGCAAGATCAACAAGATCAATAACGAGGACCTGGTCTACACCTTCAAGGACATCGAGCGCAGCTGCCAACGGATCGAAATGATAGACCTGCGAGAGCAGCTGGAGGTGGACGGCATGCGCGTGACTTGCTACGCGGCGGGGCACGTGCTCGGGGCAGCCATGTTCCTCGTGGAAATCGCTGGTACCAGAAATGTTTGTCCTTCAGAAATGAAAGTGATTGAAGCATGTGGCGGCATTCACTGCATTCCGATGATGTATGTGGCAGTGAGTGCTCGTTCTGTCGCATTCATTATATCAATTTGAAGTCGATGAAAGTAAAACAAATTTCAGTTCGTCCATGGCGCGGGCAAGCGGATTTTTGAAACTAAACCTAAACCGCAGGCATCCGCGTCTTATACACCGGTGACTACTCCCGCGAGGAGGACCGGCACTTGCTTCCTGCGGAGATTCCCCCCATGAGGATCCACGTGCTGATCGTGGAGTCGACCTACGGCACGCAGAGCCACGAGGACCGCAAGATTCGCGAGACGCGGTTCCTCGCCAAGGTTGTGTCGATTGTGAAGAATGGCGGGAAGGTGCTGCTTCCCAGCTTCGCGCTGGGGCGGGCGCAGGAGCTACTTCTGATGCTGGAGGAGCACTGGCAAAAGATGCCGGATCTGCAGCACATACCCATTTACTACAACTCGCCGATGGCGCTCAAGTGCTCGCGCATCTTTGAAACCTTCACAAATTTAGGCCGGGGCGCGGAGCTGGGCCAGAACCCGTGGCACATGCGCTACGTGAAGAGCATCGGCACGGAGAACAGGGAGAAAACGATCGAAGTAGTGAACACGAGAAGCGCGTGCGTCGTTCTGGCGGCACCCGGTACAGGCCCCTTTCAACATCATCAAAGATTAAACATAGGGACCGAGGACTGACTACTTACTTCCCGTTATTATCTCCAAAGGCTTTTCATATTTTGGTTAGCTCACCAGCAGAAGCTCTGAATTTCTTACACCCTTCCAGATGAATCTCCATCAAAGCCTTCTAGTTCTACTTCCCCCCTGACCATCGACAGGTATGCTGCAGAACGGGTTCTCGCGGGAGCTGTTCGAGCTGTGGGCGAGCGGTCGTGAAAACGCCGTGATCATGACCGGGTACAGTGTCGACGGGACGATCGCGAAGGACCTGGAGAAGCAGCCGGACCAGCTGAACATGCCGGACGGCAGGATCGTGCACGTGCGCTGTGCCATCGACAACATCTCCTTCTCCGCGCACAGCGACTACACGCAAACCTCCGCCTTCATCCGCGAAATCAAAACCAACCACGTCATTCTGGTACTATGCTACTGAAATACTTCTTGATCGAAACATACTGTCTTGATGGTCACACTTGAAAAAGGAAAGCGTACCAAGCTCGCTGCCCGGTGTGGTCTGCAATTGGTCTCAAGAGAACACCAATAGCTCTAGTTGCACTGGTAGTTTTGAATTTCTTCTAATTGCACTGGCAGTTTTAAATTCAGTTTCAGTTGAAAAGAATGATCGGCCTTTTTTCCCGCCAGGTCCACGGCGAGGAGACGAACATGACGCGCATGCGGTCAAAGCTGACGGCGGACCACGGGGCGGGGCTGAAAGTGTACACCCCCGCCAACACGCAGTCTGTCGCGATCACCTTCAAGCCCGACCTCGGGGTGACCATCGCGGGGCGGCTCGCGCTTGCCGCGGACAGTGCCGGCGCGGCATCCAGGCAGGAGGCTGAGCCGGACGTGCCGGACGAGCAGGGGGGACGGGGGCGGGACCGGGATTCCTTTCCGCTCTCTCCCGATAACAGGAGGGACCTCCAGGCACCAGACGACTTTTCGCCGCCGCCGAAGCGGGCGAAGAAGAAGGAGAAGTTCGAGCCCGTGAACACGACGGTGTCGGGGATCTTGGTGGAGGACGCGCACGGGCAGCGGTCGCTGATCTCGCCGCACGAACTGTCCACCTTCACCAAGCTTGAGGTGTGCAGCTTCGAGCAGACCCAGAAGTTCCAGTTCCGCAACAACCTCGCGGTCCTGGCGAAGGCGATCGAGGGCATTTACCAGGACGTGCTGTTGCTCGAGGGCGGCGATGACAAAGAGGGGATGCAGATGCTGGTGCAGAACTGCGTCCGCATCAAGCTGAAGAACCAGATCCTGGAGCTGGCGTGGAAGGCGTCCCCGATGGCCGACATGGTGGCAGACTCGATCGTACTCGTCGCGCTCGAAATCACCAGGTCCCCGATCGCGGTGCAGGCACTGACGGCTCAAATCATGTCCGCTGGGGCGGGCGGCACCAGCGTGGAGAGGAGGCTGTTCCAGGTGCTTCTTCTTCTTCACCCCCGCCAATTGCATTTTACGATTACGCACAGCTTGCCTTGCATGCTTGTAGCTATGGGCCTAGTAGGTAGGAATGAAGAGGATCTTCTGGATCGATGAGCTAAGTAGATCTCGATGGACAGATTGGTGTACCAGTGAAATAAGAAGAGATGAATTTTATCGGGATTGTCATTCGATGGAGAAAGACTGTAAACAAGTCGCGGAAAATTCACGACGGCCGCACAACTCCGCATCAATAAATACATCAAGTTGAACAGGTGTGGACGTCGTACCTGAAGCAGACCTACGGCGACGAGGTGGAGGTGAACGACGAAACGCGAGAGGTGCGGTTCGTGGTAGACGACTCGCAGGTTCGTGTGGACTTTCCCAACCGGGAGGTGTTTGTGGACCCTCCGAAAGAGCACATCAAGGACGACATCCTGCAGAATCTGCATCGGTGCGAGGGAGCGCTACAGCCGGTGCCGAAGTTCTGACATAGAAGTACGGGGACAGCGGAGCTCTGAAACACGCCGCGTCGTTCGGAATTATCGGAACCCGGGAAAGACAGCGACAGTGTTGTAAAAGACAAGATTAAGATGTAAATACTCTGCAAACAGCGACTATGAGTAAGAAGAAGATCACAATCCGACAAGAACATCACATCAGCGCAAACTTGGAAGAAAAGGGACAGTCTAAGGCTTTTATCGCCGCAAGATTGAAATCATCAAGAAGAAGATCCCAAGCGCATTAAAATGAATCAAACGACAGAAGGGAAAAACGACTCGACCGGCACGTGAAAGGTGTGTCGGCGTTACGATGCTACGCGTCGAAATGTTTGTTTCCTGCAGCAGGATAGAGTTGTAGCCGAGAAGGGGGCCAGTGGAAGAATGCACGTCAGCCGAGAAGGGGACGCCGCGAAGGGCAGGGGCTCGCAGGTGGACGTCCTTCCGGAGGTTGCGTGTCTACACGATTGCTGCGGCAGGTCTGCCAATGGAGAGAGCGCACTAGATTTAACCAGGAGTGCGAGGTGTAAAGCAAGAACACACAGCTGTTTAAGAACGCTATTGCTTTAGGAGCGCAAGACAAGCGATGCGACGGCAAAAGCGCTCACGTCCAAATGGGGCAAGAGTCCGTCTTTGTGGCCGTGCTCACAACATGTGGAAGCTATCCGCAACGAGGCATAGCATAAGCAATACATAACTTCGACTTCCTAGCTCACCAAGCCTAGGCTTGATCACTACCAAGATGTCTACCGGCACTGTCTCGTCGACGGTGGATGCGTTTCCGGAGGTGTGGCAGGACCGCGAGATCAAGTTTGACCAGGCTCCTTCGGTGCACAAGTTGCGCAAGGGTGAGTTTCAGATTGACTCGATCAACGCTGTGGAGGACACGAAGGGGAACAATGGGGAGCGCGGCATGCTGATCGTGACGAACCTGCGCCTTCTCTGGACCTCGGCCAAGTCCGCTCGGACGAACCTGAGCATCGGTTTCTCGTGCGTGACGTCGATAAACATCAAGCTGGTGAACAGCCGACTGCGGGGCAACACGCAGGCGCTGTTCGTGATGACGCGGTTCAACAACACGCGGTTCGAGTTCATCTTTACCTCGCTCGTGCGGAACTCGCCAAGGCTGTTCACCACCTGCCAGGCCGTGTTTAAGGCGTACGAAAGCACCAAGCTGTACCGCGATTTGAAACTGAGGGGCGCGATCATCGCGAACAAGGAACTATGCCTGCTGCCGCAAGAACAGGTCTTCGAAAAGGTGAACGGCATCTGGAACCTCAGCAGCGACCAGGGAAACCTAGGCATATTCACCATCACAAACGTAGTACCTCTTACACCTGCTTTTGGTGTTTTTCACTTTATGTCTATCTTGTTCCGATGGGATTGGCGGTTTTTGTTCGCATCGGTCGGAAAAGACAGGTACGCGTGGTTTGGTTCGCGTCGCTGGCGGAGAATTTCAACGTGAGCATCCCGTATATGCAAATAAAGTCGATCCATGTCCGCAACAGCAAGTTTGGCCAAGCGCTGGTTCTGGAGACCACGCCCGGGTCCGGCGCCTACATTCTGGGCTTCCGCGCCGATCCGGTCTCGCACCTCGAGGAAATCCGGAAGCAGATCACAAAACTGTGGAAGGTACTTAGGTGGGAGAATTTTCGATGGGCGAGTTTGATTGTAGTTTTTGGACCCGCTTGCGCTTTCATCTGGATTTGGTTTTGCATATATAATTCCAGATCTTCAGCCAGAACCCGGTTTTTGGTGTTGATTTCACGGTGAAGGCTCCGGAGGACGAGACGACGGAAAGCGGGGAGTTGAAGGTGGCCCCTCCCGTGCCACTAGACCGAAAAGAGGATGATGTCGAGCTCTTGGATAGCGACGACGTAGAGCCATCCATGTTGTATCACGCTGACGGGGAGCGCGACTACGTTACGCAGGATCCTGTTTACAACCCCTCCATAGGGCTCGCCATGGAAAAGCTGAAGGAAGGAGTCACGCTCGAGAAACTGTGGAGCGTTGTTTGAACATGGCAATTGCCTGCTGTGGCGCCCTCGTGGCTACATTACAGTGCATGACGCGCTCGAGGGAGGAGTCGACGCATTGCCAGTGAGCTTACACGGTTCCATTGGCTGGTTTGTCGCGGCCTACGGAACATCCAGAAGTTCGGCCGGTTTTCGGCTCCTGCATTCGTGTGAAAGGCATCGGGGGGCCGTCGTTTTCTCGATCAATCAGCTTGGCGTGCCACTTTGTCTGTTTAGTAGCGCTCGTCAAGCCCGACCGTAACCGTATTGCTAAACCAGAAAAATGGCGCTGCTTTGTCTGGCCTTTTTTTCCTGCTTGCGGCGGGCTGCTGCTGGCTTCGGTTCTGACGGGACACTGATACCGGGGGATGATGAAAACTCATCTTCAAGGCCTGCGAGCAGGAGTACAACGAGCGCAAGCCTTGGCGACGATCCGATCGTAGGTGGCGGCGAGGTAGACCCACTCAACTCCGGCTGGACTCTCTACGCGGTTTCTGCTGGTGCAGGCCGGGGTGCTGAAAGTGGGGGTGGAGGTGCGGACGACGGCAAGCCCGCTAGCAGCGCGCGTCGTGAAAGAATAGCGGACGATGTTTCGTTGCCCAGCGACGTTGTGTCCGAGGTTGCGCGTGCTGCGCGTCTGCCCGACGTGTTTTTCGAGAACACGTGGCTCTCCCAGAAGCACCTCTGGACGGCCCGCGACTTCGTGTACGAGAAGGAGGTACTTTTGCCAGCAGGTACGGGCACTCCTTCGACGGGGACGAGGGATGCTGGTCGCGTGCACCTACTGGTTTTCGACGGGATCAAAATGCACGCGGAGATCCAAGTCAGCGGCGAGATGGTTGCGGAAGCGAAAACGCAGTTCCTGCGGTACGTCGTACCGCTACAAGCACGACGACATGAAGGGGTTCCAGCTTCTTCCGGGAGAGAAAGCGAACGTGAAAGCGGAGCCACGACTACCAATGGAACAAAAGTAGTACTGCAGGTTCGGTTTCCGCACGCCACGCGCGGGGATGTGGGCGGTCGCTTCGCGGCGTGCAGCGGCGGGTGGGACTGGGCGCCGTATAGCCAGACGTTCACAGGCGTCGAAGCGAAGTGCGCGTCCGACTCTCCGGCTACGGATTCCGCCATGTTCAGCTTTGGGCTGTGGAAAACCGTGTATTTGGTCAGCACAGCTGGAGCTGCGCAGCAGGAGGGCCAGGAGCAGGGGCAGAGCAAAACTAACGCCGTCGGTGCACCAACTCGCCCGCTCTCACTTCCAGCCGCTCCGGCACTGCAGTTCGTCGTCGAGTCCGTTGCGCCGATGACTTTTCTCGGCTCCTCCGCGGATCGACGCAACCCTCCGCCGGGTGGATTGTCGGACGGCAACAACACGTTCGAGCTGGTCGTGGACGTTCATCTGCGCGTGTGGGGCAAGGGGGGACCTGTGAGCGCGGCAGGTGCGGAATGGGCGTCCGCGTTCTCCGTCGCGAACTTCGGTCTGGAGCGAAATTTCGACACGGAAGGGCCGCTGCACGGGGCGGGGAACCGGTCGCAAAGTGCCTTGACGAGAGCAAATAAAGGGCGGCCGCACGCCGTGTCCGTGCAGAAACGGGGTTGGGAATGTGCGGAGCAGAACAAGAGCCTGGAAGGCTCGACGGAGGTAAATCGGCTTCGGGGGATCGCCGCCGGGGTCGAGGTTGCGTGCAGGCTTCGGTTGGCGGTGCGCGACGTGGACCTCTGGTGGCCGCGCGCCTTGTGGGACCTGGGAGACAGCTACTCCGCCGCACTGTACGACTTGGTGCTACACATTGCCGCGACCAGGACGGGCACGGGCGCCACTGAGGGTACGATCCTGGTGCGGCGGCGGATTGGGTTCCGGCACGTGGCAGTGCAGACCGAAGCGGACGGGGACCACGGCACGAATTCGACCAAGAGGAGCGAGGGCAGCGGTTCCGACGGTCTGCGGTTTGCGGTGAACGGCTTTTCCATTTTGCCTCTCGGCGCGAACGTCGTCCCCACCGAGGTTCTGGAGAGCCGACTGAAAAAGCGCGAATCGGCACGAGCGATGGCAACGCGAAGCGAACGACGGAACCACTACGACACGCTGGTCGGGGACGCCGCGCGCGCTGGCATGACGGCGCTGCGCGTCTGGGGAGGCGGCGTCTTCTTTCCGCAGAGATTCTACGACGCAGCGGATGAGCTGGGGCTCTTGCTGTGCCACGACCTCATGTTCGTGGACCAGGACAACCACTGCCCGCCTCTGCAGGTCCTGCAAGACGGCGGTAAATCTGCATCGCGCCGCTTCGACTTCCATCACACGGTCAGGAAAGAGATTCAGTACCAAGTGCGGCGGCTGTCCCGCCATCCGTCCATGGCTCTCTGGAACGCGTGCAACGAGTGCGTTTTTGACACAGGAAATATTAATAACGCGAACGTGCGGCGCTACATCGACTTTGCGATGTCCGTCGTCGCGGAGACGGACTTCTCGCGCCCGGTGTGGCCAAGCAGCCCGAGCGCGGCAGGGTGGGAAAGCGGCGTGGAGCGGGAAACGTCGCGTCCGATCGCTAAGTTGGTGGTAGCGACGACGTCGGCGGACGAGCAGAACTTTTCGAAGGACGCGCTTGTGCTCGAAACGCATGGGCCCTACCAGCACGGCAGCGGTTTCTCTACCGTCAACGCCGAAGCACCCGCCGCGGTTCCGTTTGACGTCGAGCTGCCGCTGCGGTTTTCGGCGGCGGAGGTCGAAGCTCTGGAGCGAAACGTGGGGACGCGCTTCGGGGAAAGGGCGGGAACGTTCATTTCCGAATTCGGCTCCTCGGGGATCAGCAGTTTTGAGGAACTGAGTGTTCTGCTAAAACAAAACCACTGGTCCCTCACCGGCGGAGACAGTGGGGAAGCCGCTTGCGACGTGAGCGATCGCGCGCGCCCAGTTTGCAAAGGGGGAAACCCCATGGCGCAGCGGAATTACCCCTGCCAAAACGGGCTGCTATCGTACTTCAACATCACGGGACTGGGCGGCGCAGGCGAATCTACGTTCCGGGGGGAGCTGTACTTGTGTCAGTTGGCGCAAGCGCTGCGCGTGAAAAGCTGGATCGAGCGGTACCGGGCAGCACCAGAAACGTTCGGGTTGTTAATCTGGCAGTTGAATGAAATCTGGCCCACTGGGGGTTGGGGTTCGGTGGAGTACTCGGGTCGGTGGAAAATACTGCACTACTGGTTGCGCGAGTTTCTGTTCCGTCCGGTGTTTGTCAGTTGTGGGTTTCATGGTGGCGTGGAGATTGGCCAGGGGCGCGATGAATTTGGTTGCGTGGTTCGCAACGACGGAGTGAGGGCTTTGCGAAGGGTGACGCTCACACTCACGCTGAATGCGGTGAAAATTTCGGCTGCGGCGACGGGAAACCAGCAGCAGGAGCAGGCAAGTGAACTGGCGGCGCGGCAAAATCCGAATTCAGGATATTCGTCGACGGAAAGAACCCACACGCTGGAGTTGCATGCTGGTCCCGGCGCCGTCGCATTCTTGCCGAACGCGCTCGATGGCCTGGAAGTGGAACGAATGTGCGGCAGCGAGGAATTGTCCGCCTCAAGTCGCGGGACGAGTTTTTGCGCAGTGACTGCGGAAATATTCCTTGGAAGGGGCGGAAGTGAAGTCGAAGGAGCGGCACGCGCGTCAGTAGGCGGTGTAGGAACGGGGACTTCGTCGAGTTTGTACACGCGAAGCGTTTTTCTCCTGCAGCCTCCGTACACGCCGGGGACGAAGGGTGCTCTGTGCCGCAGGGTGGAGCCGCTGCAGGTGATTGTCTCAGAGGGGAAGGACGGCCAAAGCGGGGAGTTCCAGATTCTGTTGTCGGCTTCAGGTCTGGTTCTGTACGCGACGGCCGCAACGCGATACTTGGGGGAGTTCTCCGCAAACGGTTTCTCGCTGCTGCCAGGGGAGGAGCGGAGGATCTCGTTTCAAGCGCATGCAGAGAATCTGACCTTGGACAGCTTCGTGCGCTCGCTATACGTCGACCATGTTGGTAAGTACTTTTGCGAGAACCTTTTGTCGAAAAGCCGGCTGGCCACCGAGCGAATTCAGAAAGCAGACGATATTGAGAAAGGGCTGACTCCAGACGGCCTACGAGATTCGCCGGAAACCGTGGGCGCGGCTGCTATGCAAACCGCAGCGGATGAAATAGGAGTTGGATTCGCACAGGCATCACTCAAAAGTTTTGAGTGAAAACAGCGGAACTGTGGGCTCGGCGTTTTGTTCTCGCACATTGGAATCATCTGCACTGCTATTTCTGCACATGAGGCTTCGTTTCTGCGTGGTAGAGGCTCGAACACAGGGGCAGCCTGGGAATTATTCACTCCATCGCGCTAGCAGAAAACTAGTGCTTTCCTTGCGTTTATTTTGTTCTGTCGTGCTCGTGATGAGAATGAAGGGGCCGTCTGGGCCAGCTCTGCTGCCCGTGAGGAAAATGGACGCAGCTCGTAGCCGTGGCGACGAATCCGAAGCCAGCGCGCCCAGTATCTTGCCTTTATTAACGTGCTGCAGCTGTGCCGGCACTGCAACGAGCGGGCGCGCCCGTGCCCCGGAAACGGGGTCGCGATCGTGCCGCCACATGCGTAGGGCAATGCGGCCGCGCAGCATGCCCACGCGTTCCGACGCGCAGCGCGCGCGTCTGAAGGATAAGCTTCTGACGAAAGAAGAAGGCCGGACGACAGAAGACGGCCCGACGAAAGAAGACGGGGGCGCGTAACATCTAACGAAGGAAGAGCATGCGTCGGCGTCACGCTCACGCACCAATTGGCTTGGAGCGTGATCCTCTGCTCGTAGAAGAAGTAGAACACAACAGGCGAAAAGGAAAACTTACGCCCGTCGCTTAAGTGGCGCAGCTCGCTCTAAACTTACTGCGCCACTTCGTAACTTACGCCCGTGATGTTCGTAGCAGATCTGTTGGAAGAGATGGGCGAACAGATTTCCAACGCCACCAGCTCGCCGCAGGACTCACTGTCGGACTCATCCGATCACGACGAACCCAGGTTCGACCTGGTGGGCGTGCGGCACGATATGCCGCCGCCGCTCGTGGGAACCGTGTCGGGTCTTGCGGACTCTCCCGCTGGCTGTGGGGAGATCCGCATGGCGTCGACTTCGGAGGGTTTATCGCTTGCGGAAACTGGCGGCACCACCCGCCCCACCCGTCTCACCCGGTAGCCAGCAACAGCAGGAGGAGCAGAGCGAAAAACTAAGAGAGCCGATATAGCTTGCAAGTGCAACCATCTTCGTAGATAAACGCAAAGAAACCAACGGACAAGATGCGAGCTCTCGACATCAGTAGCGACGCATCGGCCAAGGTGGTGGAGGCGGGGGAGGAGTATGAATATCGGACGCAAGACGGGCCCCTCGCGGTGCGTCGGGTTCTCTCGTTATCTTTTTCCTTGCCTTGCTCTCCTTGTTGCTTTTAGTGATGAGTAGATCAACCGATGCAGGCGCGCTCTGCAATTGCTTGACTATTTTACTTTTTGAGCCAGAAAACCGATATTGGCAATGAATTAGCGAGGGCGCAGAACCGCGAGAAGATGGGCAGGCGGAAGCCTGACGAGAATGCACTGCAATAGATGTCGCCCTTCTTCTCGACCCCGCAAGATTTCGTGTTTGCCCTTGGAGGTGATACTACGAAGCTATGTACTATTTTCTTCCAAGCGCCACTTCTTCCAAGTTCGGCTGCTGAAGACGTCAGGTATAGCAAAAACAGCGCGGCGGTGAGGCGCCGCAGCTGCAGAATGGTGGCCCTTTCCAGGTCCATGGTCTTGACTGTCAGGAATCGGACGCCTCGTCCTCCTTATGCACTACGGCCCAGTCCGCCGCACTTTCACCAGCTGGCGCTCGGCTTTTACCAGCTCGCACGGAGTACCGTCGCCAAGAGTTGCGCGAAGTTCTCCATCGAGTAAACCACTTGCCTCTTTTTCTTCGCCATTCGAAACATGAGAGAAAGAGGTTCGCTGTGACGAGGTCGTTTGTTGTCTTTCAGTCGTTTCTCGTTGTCGCTTTTTTTCGGCCATAATTTGTTTCGGACGACGAACCCCGAGAGAACTTTGGGCTTTCGACCGCCGCAATAAATGGTAAAGGATTGCGAACTTGAACGGCTACGCACACGAAACATGGAAGAACATGAATGGGACTTGAGCGCCTAGCTGGAGGAACCGAAAACTACGAAGTAGACGAAGATGATTTAACGCATATATATACTGCCAATTTTTCGTTGTTTTTTTTGAACGCGGCAAAAAAACCGCCACTCAAGATGGATCACCCAACTCAGCCTCCGCCTCCGCACAGGCCCGGAGCAGGGGTGAGTCCTCTCGAGACCCCCAAGGACGCGCAACCGGACAGGCAGTGGCTCGTTTCCCCACCGAGTTTCGGGCGCAAGGATCACCAAAGCCAACCAGGCCACGTCGCAAGCGTCGCCCGTGGGAAGACGCTGCGCAGGTCAGCCCCAGCTGCGCCCAGTGGCGAAGAGGACAGTACCGGGAGGACCACGAGCAGCAGGTTTCCGCAGGCAGGGAGCCCTCCAGCTCACCCGCAAAACGTCACCCAGGACGCAACACCGCAGCCAATGGCCACGAATTACAGCTCCCCTGACCGGCAAACTGTTGATGGTTTGAAGATGACGGACTCCGTCCAGACCATCCCGCTGCACGACACAACGATCAGTGGTCCGCCAACGCCGCAGCAACTGGAGGCTGCAGTCGTGCCGCAGCCGCTCCCGAGGACCTCGTCTATTTCACGTTCACCCGACTATCATGTGCACCCAGAGACGGGCGTCGCCGTGGGGGCCGGCCAGGCGTGCAGCTCAACCAGCGCACGGCGTACGGACACGGGGCTCCGCAAAATGTACTCAAAGGGGTCGGAGGCGGCGAGAAGCGAGCCCGCTCTGCGGACGGGTGCTGTGGGGACGAGTCGGAAGAAGAATCCGTACCTGACATCGCCGGCGGGCGCGTCACCGACGTTCGAGGAAAATTGCTCTGGAGAGGAGCGAACCTTCGAGCCGCCGAGGCTGCGCGCGACGGCGTCAGCGGCGGTCTTCTCCGTGATGTCTCCAGGGGAGCAAGAAGGACTACAGTCAGGGTCGCCGCTTTTCGAGCCGCCGACGGAGCGACCAAATGCGAGCGGTGCCGGGGAATCGGACGCGCGTGTCATTCAGGTACTTTGTTTGTAGTAGATCGCCAGTTCTGCTTCTGCATCTTTTTCTTTCTTTCGTTATCGTTTTCAATGCAGCAATTTCATGCGCACCTCTAAGTGAAAACGTTGACACGAACCCCCAGGTGGAACCCCAGAGACGGCAGCCAAGCAGGACCGCCTTGCTTCCAATGCCTGTGGAAGTAACGGCAACGCCATCAGATGCGGATTTGTTGGTATGTATTGCAGTTTGCTTCAAGTGCGGCTCCATTTTTTTTTCTTTAGCCTCTTTGCCCGTAATTGACGAAAAAATTATTGTGCAGGATGATCCAGCGGCTGCTCCCGCCACGCCGTCGTTTGATCCCATTGCAGACGACGATGGCGCCCGTCTTGCAGCAGAGGCGAGTTCTGGCACTCCGCCGATTCTGTTCGAACCTGTCGACCACGCCGAGACGCTGCAGCGGTTGGACTCGGAAATTCTGCAACTTGCCTTGGAACTGGGCTACGACGAGTCGATCGTGCTGCAAAACCTGGCCCACCTGGACGAGGACTCAAAACACGAATGCCGCCGTAACCTGGAGAAGCTGAAGGCTGAGTACAGTGCAGGACCCTCTCAAGGGTACGGACAGGGCCAGCACCCCTACACAACAGCATCAGCTTCCGCTTCATCGTCGAGCACGCAGTTTCAGCCGTACAACACCCGCCTGACGCAGCATCACCAGAGCGCATTGTCCCCGATCGTGGAAGAAGGTTCGATTGCGCCGGACGACAGCATGAATTACGATGCGGGCGTTTCTGTCTCCGCGATCGCGGGTGCTTCCGCAGCCGCTTCCGCGAGCAGTAGCGTGAAGGAGGTGAATATCTCCCCGTTGGTTTCGCGGGTCGATAAGGAACGCATCGTCGTCGTGCGCGGAAGGGTCGTGGACACTTCTGAAGCGCGCCAAGATCCCGATCGTCACGAAGCTGAAGAAGCAACTGCCAGTGTTCATCAGGGCGCGACGACGACAGGTGGTCCGGGTCCTCCGGGACCGCTCGATAGCAGCGACGAGTGCATCGCGACGCGCGAGCAGCCGAGCTCGCCCCGAGATGCGAATGGAGATGTTCCGCGCTGGGCCTTTCGACCGACGGCAGCTGCGACGGCTGCCTCCGGCTCTTCTACGACGATGACAAATAGAGGCCCGGAAGAAGACGACATGGTGAACATCGACACTACTGCCTCTACCGGCGGCTTGTTGCACGATCTTCCCGAAACAGGGGCCGCCCAACCAGAGGCGCAGAAGGCTCTCACGGCAGGAGCCGCCCCAGCAGCGGCACCAGGAACCAACATGTTAGCGGGCGTGGGGAGCAGCTCCGTGGATATCGCGGTGTTTCAGCAGCAGCAGGCTGAGCTCATGCGACTCCAGGAGCGCGAGGAGAGCGTCCGGACCACGGAGAAGCAGCTGGAAAGAGAAGCCGCGAAGCTGGTGAATGTTCGCGTCGAGCTCGGCCAGCAGAGCGCGGAAACCAAGCAGCGCGAGCGCGAGAACGCGCAGGCGCTCGAGCGGCTCAGGGAGGAGCTGCAGCGGGTCACCGAGGAAAGCCGCGCGCTGAATAGCACGATGCAGGACGTGATTGAGGAGCTGGAGACGGTGCGCGACGAAAACCGCCGGCTGTGCGAAGAGGTGGCGGGGCTGAGAAGGGACAACCACGACCTGAAAAAGAAGAACGAGGAGCTGGTCCAGTGCAAGGAAGTTGTGATCGGCGGCGAGGAGGGGAGTGCGGAGTGCGAAGTAGTGAATTCGTCGGGACGGAAGGAAGTCCAAGTTGTGGACGAAAATGGCGGCGCGGGGGCGGCTTTCGGCGAGACGTACTTACTGGATCAGCCCGACGGCGTCGTGGATGACCAGATCTCCTTCATGAACAAGTCGGGCGTGACCCCAACGAGCACGTTCAATGTGGGTAGTCTGATCAAGTCGACGGGCGTGGCAAAGCTGCCCAGATCGGAAGCGGGGAGCGACGGTGAGGGGTTCATGGGAGCGACGGAAGCTCCTGCAACCGACCTCGTTTCGGGCTCTTCGCTGCAGGTACGACCGGGGACGAAGGAGAACTGTGAGTACCTGGTGGAGCAGGATGTGGCGTCACGATCCCAAACACGGTCGCAGTCGCGGCGGGAGGGGGAGGAGGTGTCGCTCCCGCCCGCACGATCGCAGTCGCCGCCCCCGCTGCGGATCCGCTTTCTGGATGGGGACGACGATGCCACGACGGAGGGGCGGCCCCCGGTGCCCGTGTCGAATTCGAATGATGCCGCTGGCGCAGCAGGTCCGGCGCAACATATTCCAGTCGCGCATTTGTTTCCCTCTGAACTTGGCACTGTCGGAGGAATGAAAGCTGCTCCAGCACAGGACGTTCCCGGCGTTGTTGCGCCACCTATGTTGGCGCCCGGAGTCGTGCCGATGGCAAATGGCGCTCTCACGCTCGCAGATTACAGTTGTGAAAACCAGCAACCGCAGACCACAGGGACCGCGGCGCCGGGGATGCTCGCCGTGCCCATCCTACAGGAGGTCACAGCCGGCGACGTCCAAGTTTCGAGCAGCTTGCGGATTGGGTCACACGCGCAGCAGAACGGGTTCCAGTCAATGCGAGAATCCTATCCCGCGACGTCGCAAGCGTCGCAGAACGTTTACCTGCCGCCTCCGAGTTCGATGGCTGTCGTGAGCCCCGTGGTCGGTGCGGCTTCACATTCGCAGTCGCAGTCCGATCATCAGCACCCGCTGCAGCAGCAAGTCACCGCCTCTTCCGAACCAAGCGCGAGCACGCCCCCGCGCCGTAAGTCGTCGGGTTACTACGCGTCCGCGTCCTCCGATCGCCTCTTGCGCATGTCGCAGGACCCCTTGCCGGGCGCTCCTGTGCAGACTGGCGCGCCAAACCTTCCGGCTCAGTACAACTCCAACTCTGGCGCCTTTGTCTCAGCCGCGAGCACGTTTCGTGCTGCGCCCGCCCTGGCCGCGGGCACGATGGAACGAACCACCAGAGACCCCGACACCCCGAGCACGCCCGCACAAGAGATGATGGGATTTGCGTACAACGGTGGTAACGCCGGTTTCGGTGGCGCAGCGACGAGTGCAGGAGGTTTAGGTTTACCGCCGCAGCGGCATCAGAATAATGCCCCAGCAGCAGCTCCCGCCGGCGGTGTGTCCTCTAGCTACGCGGCGAGCAGCTGTACGACAAGTTTCCAGTCGCCCGGAGCGACAAGTTTCCAGTCGACACGGAACCAGCTCCTGCACCCGCTAAAGCGTTTCCTCGCGTACCACGACGGGGTGACGGGGGGGTCTGCGATGCTGAGTCCGCGTTCCGCGCGAAGGCTGAGTGGCGTGTCCGTGAGCAGTAGCTGTGCGAGCCACCAGATCAGCACGTCGACGGGAGTCGCGCCCGCTGCGGTGACCAGCGCGATCGCACCGGAGGCGGTGCAGGCCCTGAGCAGCATCCTACAGAACAAGGCACTGCTGGAACAACTGGGCGTGAATAAGGATACAGGAGCTGTTAGTACTTCTTCCGCTGGTGCGGCCGCCGGGAAGGCTGCCGAGCAGAAGCCTGCAGAGAAGCGACGTGGGACGAGGAGGCGGAAGGGGAGCAAATCGGAGGATCTGACGGTGGACGAAACCGACTCAGTGTCGCGGGAGGAGGAGCAGGAGGCCAAGCAGCAGCGGCTCGCGGCCGACCTGAAACTGATGCAGGAAAAGTTGGAGCAGAAAAACAAAGAGCTCGGTCGGGCGAACAAAATCCGGGAACGGATGCGCCGGGAAAACTTCGCGCTGAAGGAGGCCGCCACTGGCCGTGCCGGCAAGAGGAGCATCGCGAGTTCCGCGGCGCAGTCGCTGACCGAGATGCCGCCGAGCCTGATGGCTGGAGAGCTGGTAACCGTACTTCCGAATGGCAAGTGAATTTTTGTCCTGCTGGACCACGACACAGACGTGCAACTACGACGAGTATCTATTGCCAATTGATTTTTTGCAAAACCACATCAGACCGACGCCTCGCCGAGCATGCAGGGGGACTCCAGTCCGCAAGCCTCGAAGCTGCGCAACAAAAACAAGGGGCCTCGCGCCGGCGCGAAAGGAGACTCGCCAGAAAGACGGAAGTACAAAGAGAGCAAGCCCCCCGGATACGACAAATCGGTAGCAAAGCTGCAACGGGCGGCGGAACATGGGCGACAGGTGCGCGCGGACCGTGAGTTCGCGCACGGCACGAGATGACGTCCTCCTTCGACGCACTTCTCGGACCTGGAGGTCCTGCTCGCCACCTTGAATTTGTAAACTGCAATTGATGACTCACTTTGAACTAGTCCTCCTCGAGACCCTTTGGAATTGACGAATCATTGGACGCGCAAGATATCTACTAACGAGTACGAAATACAAAGAATTCAAGGCTGGGAGTCGTTCTTGTAGGGCCTTGTTGCTGGCGCCACGAATTTATACGAATTTCGCGGTCGCGGACAGAAAATGCTGTTTCGACCCGAACCGAGTGATGATCGAGTTCGAGAGAGAATCCGACAGAGCCAGGAGAGAACTAGTCAAAGCGGCGAATGCAAATAGCGCGCTGGTTGCAGGTAGCTGTAGGTGCGAAAGCGAAATGCTTTTCCGGAAGCAGAACCAATGGTAGTCACCCAGAAATCTTTCTGGCCTTTCCATCATTTACTTCATGAATCCAACAAATGCGGTCGCTATTTCGTTTGCAGCTACGGCATACTTTTTTTTTCCCAAGAACGCATTAAACGCATGGATGGCACGAGCCTGCCGTGATTGACGCGGCTTCCGGGCCCTGAATAAACCAATCACACGGGGCGAAACAAAAACAAGCGTGGTGTGCTCGTGTTCAGTCGGTCGTCAGGTGTAGACCGGGGCAGCCGCCGCGAGCGCGACGACGTGAGCGTTCGATTATACTAGGCCTCAGCTTGTTCGAGTTCGACTTCGTCTTCGACTCGGGTTCGGCAAGGGCAGCGCGATGTCGTTCGACCAGTCGGAATGGAAGGAGGCCGGCGCGCGGTCGACGCAGGTTTTCGAGGCCATGGCGAAGGACGCGGTGATGACGCTGAACGTTAAGGGTACGGAAAATGCATATGAGAAGAGCATACTAGAACCCAGTAGATTTTTGCTACCTCCTTGCGTTTCTGGCCCATCCGATCAACATACGAGAAAGCGGGGAGCTGTGTGGTGGAGGTGCTGGATCGATGGC
>RXOD01004453.1:0-22087 GCA_005223375.1 Amoebophrya sp. AT5.2
CCCCCGCCGACACTCGGCGGGGGTAAAAAAAGCGGCCTCTGCAGCGGGCTGCCGAGTACCGACGGTTCGCTCGTGGTGTCGCTCGTGCTGCGTGCGCGGCTGTAGCAACGCTGAATCGGACACTCGGTGCTCGCTTCCGACGCCGCGTAGGCATACAACTGACCGACCGGCTTGTTCGGTGTGGTGCAGGGCTCCGGAGCCACTGGTTCCAAATATTCGTCCGCCAGCAGCTCGCGCAGACTGCCCAGATCGCCCTCGTCGCCCCCGCACAAGCTCCTTCCTCCGCAACTACTTCTCGCGCCCCCCCATTCAGAGGTCGCTTTCGTGCTATAAGCCGCCTCCGACCCCGCGGCGCACGCGGATACGGAACTACAAGCTCCAGTAATATTATGTCCTCCAGCTCCCGTTGCGGACAAACTGAACTCCGACGGCGCAGCGTACGCGTACCCGGGATGCTCTACCTCGTAGCTCTCACTATGATATCCCGCAGCAGGACCACCTCCACCCGTGGCGTTGTAGCTCCTCATCTCACTTGCTGCGGTGGGCTCCGGAGTGCACGTTCTCCCATGATTGTTGCGCGGGGAGTTCATCTCCAACTCGAAGTGCAGGCCTCCACTGGAACCGGCCGAGGACGAGGAACCAAGGTAAGTTCCCTTGAACTTCGGCTGCTCGCCGTCGGCTTTCAAGATGCCGTGGCGCATCGCGGTATCCATCACCGTCGGCAACACCACCGTCTCCACCGCGTCCTTCCCCTTTCGCAACAGGGTTTTCACGGTTTGCTTCGGCGCGTGGGAGAACTGTTTTCCGACCGTGGCGGCGGAGCAGAGCGTTTCCTTCGCTGTGTTGAGTGCCGGGCCGAGGTTCTCGACCTGCCGCTGGAAGCTCTCCACGGCGCTGCTGAGAGCCGGACTCTGCTCGAGGATGGGGGGCAGGGTCTTGCCCACCTCCTCGGCAACCACGGACAGCACCTTGGGCGCGAGCGGCATCGCGGACTGAATCACGGGCACGGCGCACTTCGCGGCAACACGCCCGGCCGAGTAGAAGTACTGTTTAAGTTTGCGATTGCGATTTTTCAGTTCTGCTCTCGATACGATGGAGTCCGATGGTGGATGCTAGTGCGGCAGGGGTACAAGAAGAACTCATCGACGGAATCGATTGGGTCCGATTGTTGCAGTGCCTGCGTTCGTAGTACGGTAGTAGCTGTTATCGTGAAAGTGAAACAAGAACTCAAGGAAGCAAGAAATACTAAAAGCTACGGACCTGCGCCTTGTCTCCGATCGTGTCCTCGATGGCCGTGGCCAGCCTCTTACAGCGGCCTTGCATTTCGGGCGGGGCCTCGGGGGCGCGGAAGACGCGTTGCTCGGGAAGCTCGTACTCCTCCTCATCGTCCGAGACGCTCTCCTCGCCGTCTTCTCCCCCAAAACCCGATCCCGGACTAGAGGACGTTGTGGTCGTGGGAGGCAGCATCAGCGCAGTGGAACCCGACGGAGGTGCCTCTTGAAGATCCTCGATCTCCCCTCCGCCCTGCCTGCTGCCGGCCGCGGTTTTTCGCCGCACCATTTCGGCCACCAGGTCCTGCAGATTCGCGCGCCACTGGTGCCGTAAGAACTTTGAGTACAGCTCGTCCGGCAGCCACTCCTCGACGAAGAAGTGTCCCAGCTTCGCCCTCGGCAGCAGGTCGATCACGGTCGCCGGCGGCGGCAGCGGTCTTGCGGCCGCGGTCTGGGGTTTAGTGCTTCGGGCTTTGCGACTCGCGGCTGCAGTTGCGTTCTGCCTCATCTTTGCGTTCGGTTGCGGGGGCTGCTCTTCAGCTTCTTCAGGCAGGGCTGCGATTTTTTGAGCGGGCATAGCAGCAGATTCTTCTTGTGGTCCCAGGAAAAGAGCAGTGCTGGAGTTCGGTGGCGGCGAATGATCGATGTCCGCAACGACCGGATGGTCCACAACTTCCTCCTGCGCGGGACTTTGCGAGACACTCTCAGCGGGGGTATGGTAGGACCCGTCCGGTGTGAAACCTCTGTCCCAGACCACGTCGGTCATGATCGATGCCGTGGGTAAAGCCGCTTCGCTCTCCTTCCCGTCGAGGCCGCTATCCTTGACCACGGGCATCTTTTTTCCGTCGTGGTGGTCGCCCATGTGAATATCGTCGGTATTTGTCGTAGTTGCCGCGGTATGCTGATGTTCATCCTCTGGTTCTGCAAAATGCTGAAAAAGTACCTCGTCGCCGAGTGCGTCATCATTACTCCTGTCCCGCATGTCAACGTCGCCCTCTCCATCAGGCACCAGCCCATCCTCGTGGCTGTCGAAAACCTGAAACACGCCATCCTCCATGTCCTCCGCGCCGTCCCCCACGTCGCCCGTTCTTCTTTCCGCCAGGAATTTTTCCTCGCTCGCTCTGCTACTTCCCGCCAAGATGAATCTTTCTTTCCATTTCCTCCCCAGACTCCGACGAGGCGGGTCCGCTTCTTCGTCTTCGTCCACCCCCCATGACGTCGAGCTGGCTTCTCCTTCATCTTCCCGTTCCTCGCCCGACGACGACAGTGTCGGGACCTCCACTTCGTCCACGACGGCGATTTCGCGATCCTGGTCAACGTCATAGTTCCGCGCGTACCGCTCCGCTTCTTGCTGCGCCGCCTCGGCCCTGGAGAGGTAAGCACCCGCGCTGTCCACGGGCCTCAGCTCGCTCCCGAACACGCTCTCCAAGACGAGCTCTGTTTCAGTTTTATGAAAATTTTTCTTCCCAGATAGCATTAGCAACAAGTGTCATCTGTAGCTGCTATTAGTGGCGTGTCGCTGGAGAATGCGTGAATCATAGACGCCTGCTGTACTCACAACGAAGATCCAACGTCAACAGATACAGAAACAGAATTTATGAATACTATCGCGCTCCCGCTTCGACGCGTGCACGAGGGGTCCTCCCAGATCGGTCCCATCGTCCCCGGCACCCCGGCGTGTCTTCTGCAAGGTTTGCACTCGCGTGAAGGCTTCCGCGGTGAACACGAGCCACAACTTCCAATTTTGTCGCGCGCCGCGCTCTGTGCGCGGGGAGGGCGGGATCGCGAACTCGTACCTGGTCAGGTGGTTTCCGCCGACCGCCGACTGCACCAACCCCCCGACGACCCCTTTTCCCCCCACGACCAGCGGTATCCGCGGCGCCGCGAGAAAGACCTTCTTCAGGAAGCCTTTCTGTTGCAGAAGCTTCAGCGAGAAGTTCGGCACGAAATGGTGCCGCCACGAAATCATGTCGCGGACCTTCGCCTCCATTTGCGCGGTGGTGGGGGTGTCTTCCGCGCTCGCGAGCAACGGCGCCCTCCCGGTCACGAAGGAGTGGAACAGACCCTGATCCCCCTCGTCCACGCGCGACGTGGTGTAATCCCAGCCGTCCTTAGCCTTGATTTTGGCGCTCGGAAGAAGCCCTGGAGGACAGCCGCCAGCATTGTCACAAGAATCTTCGGCCCCGGGCACCGTCGCGCCATCCACGCTCCAGAGCAAGCACGCGGTCCCGCTGTCGCGCGGTACCGCCAGCCTGCTCAGCGCTTGTTGCGTCCTCTGTGTTTTCCCTGTGTTTTCTTCAGAACCAGCAGCGCCGAAAGAGCCTGGCTCTCCGCCTTGGGGAACAGCGATGCCGCACTTCGGGAACAGCGAGCGGCTGTGGAGGAGCGCAAGGAAGTCGGCAGTGCTGGGAGGCCCGCCCCCCGCGGACGCGTGCATCTCCTGCAGCAACTTCGCGTTCCGCTCCTGCAAGTACTCCTCCTCGGCGGTCTCATCCCGAAAACCGGGCCGCGGGCCGTGCAGGTGGAGCACAAACGGGGCGGCTTGGGCTTCGCCTCCTTCCTGCTCAGAAGAAGTACCACTACCACTACCAAGTTCGTCGTCGTCTCGAAGGCACGCGAGCGGGAAGACGCGAAGGTCGAGCCGCGGTTCTTCCTCGAGCACGAACGGCGGAACGTCCCCTGGCTCCTCCAGGTCAAAAACAGCCGCTGTCCGGCCTTCCTCGTCCGATTGTTGTACTTGGAGCGTAAATGAACTCCTGTCTTGAGGCGGCGGTGTCTGAGGCGGCGGGGTCCAGACGTGCTTCAGCAGCGTACGGAGGTCGTGGCGCGGCCTCGCGTCGAACAAAGTCGCGCTGCTTTCGCGCGCTTTCTTCAGGGCCAATACATCGGCCGCCAGCGCGTCGCTGTCGCGGAGCAGCAGGTAGTGCCCCTGGTGCGGCAGCAGGTGGTCCTTCTCCCAGGCCAAGAAGTCTTCCAGGGAGCCGAAGTGGAGCCGTCTGCCGCTGGCTGGAGGAGTGGGGGCGGGGAAGGAGGGGGAGCGGGGGCGTCGGAACTCAAGCGAACACAGCGCCCCAGAAGAACCCTTCGCGGTGCTGTTTCCTACCCCCTCCTCCAGGAACAGCACGACGGCGGCCGCGTGCATTTTCGACGGGTTCGATAGGACCAGGGGCGAATGCAGCGGCGAGCTGGGGGGCGGCACGCGAGCAGAGGCAGCTTCGCGAGGAGAGAGTCCGGAAGGCGTGGAACCACGGAGCAGCAGCGGGTGCGATTGGTCGGCGGGAAACGTGGCTAAGGCCGGAATTGTGGGCCTAGACGAAGTGCTGCTCGACGCGGCAGCTGCTGCAGCTGGCGTCCGAGAAGTCTTCCCGGGACGCCGGGCGTTCCGCGAATGCGAGCCGGCGTCCTTCATCCGAATCTGTAGCGGCGGCGTCGCGGCACCGCCGCCACCTGGCGGGGTTGACTCAACATTTCTGTGCGCGTCGCACTGCTCCACTGAAGCTTGCTGCGCAGTAGAAGCAGAAGCTGCTGCCCTCTCCGGTAGAAGCAGAAGCTGCGCCGACTCTGTCTCCTCCCACTCCGGCGAGTAAAACCCACTAAAGGACGCAGCCTCATCATAGTTCGAATAGAGGAAGCGGTCCAACATGGCCGATGACATGCTTTCTTCCGCCGTGCCGTCCGGCGCATCTCCTTGCTCTCGTCGCGGAGCAGCACCAGAATCCAGCTCTGCGCCCTCTTCTTCTTCAGCATCCTTGAGGTCAGGATCCACGATGTCGGGAGCGGAGCCAGCTGCGCTCCCCGCCCCACTGAGAATCTGACTCCGCGCACTCGCGGGCCGCGGAAACAGGGCGCTTGTCTCGCGTCCTCCCGACCACGAACTCGCCAGGTTCTTCACGAATCGTGATGCGCTACGCAATGCGGCAGCGGTGGTAGGTGTAGGCGAGTGGTCCTCCTGCGTCGAGCTGTGGCGAACCTTACCACCGCGCTTCTTGCTTTTGCGCTGGTGGGTTGCTTCTTCCCACGCCGGAAGGCTGCTGTTGCCTGAATTTCCCGCCGACGAAGGAGAGCCGCAGGAGCCCGGCGTGGAGGTGGCATTTCTTTCTTCCCAGAAAGCGGGGTCTCCTGCGGCAGAAGCAGATGCATTTCCGCTTGCAGCCGGTGCAGAACCCGCAAAACCCCCAGCGGAGGAAACAGCCCCAGCCGCTTCCTGCTCGTCTACTATTCCCTGCGCTTGCGGCCGCTCCTCGTCCTCTCGTTCACCGTCTACGTCTTGGGGCAACTGTTGCCCGTGTTCCTCGTCCTCCATCTCCTCCAGTCCGCCGCCACTAGAAGGACCACCTCCTGCCGCCTGCGTTGGTGCCGCGGTCGCAGTTGCCGGTTTGTGTTTGTTGCGCTTTCCCTTACGAAGGCCGACAGCGGTGACCTGCTGCGGGCTAGTGACCGTCGTGTTTGGCAGGAAGCCAGGGTAGTACGTGAGAACCAGCAGCGCGCGGAAGCAGCCCATGGCACGCGACGACGGGCCGGAAGGGACATTGAGCATTTTCGTGGCGAGGCAAATGCAGTCGATTAATAATAGTACTTGGCCGTCGGTGAACCTAGATCAGTCTTCGATTACGAAATCGAATGACCAAATGAAAGTGATCCTGAGCCGATGGCTGCGTGCTGGAATTTCACCATCGATAAAGCTGGCCACGTCGTCGTCTGCAACCGGCGCAATTCATTGGTCTTGACTTGTGGCAAATCGCTGCGAAACGTCGTAAATGTAGCAATGCGGAATTGAAGTACTTACTTGCAGCTGGACGAATGTTCAGTGGGTAAGGGTATCGTGGGTTAAGGCAGCCAGCCATGATATCCATGTGATCGGAAGTAGCGGGGAAGGATCCACACATGTTGATGTGACAATTTGGAATGTACAATATCCACGAACACGCAAAGCTTCTCAAGAATACAGCGCGCCTCGCAGCCGAGGGCACTGTTGCATCTGACGCAATATGGAGCCCCTGCCTATTGGGGCACTGCGTGACTGCTACTTAGAACGTTTTCCGATAATTTTTCCTCTTAACATTCACCATCACATCATGATCTTTCCGCGGTCCTTTTCACCACTTCTATCGCTACTTCGTTTTTGCGTAAAAAAGGAAGCGTCCACGGCGGGTTGTAGCGGTAGATTTCAACGTTTAGGGGCTCAGCCGCTGTATACTTAGCGTTCTTCTCAACTCGAAGCGCTTCCAGCAGCTGTTGTGTCTCCGCCTCGTATGGAATCGATCCCCATCCGCCGGAGAACGTGAGGACAGCGAACGTTTTTCGGGGTCGCTGCACAATCTCGACCGCGCGGTTGGCTGGGTCGGGAGGACGAGGCCCCGTAGTTCCCGTCTCGGTTCCGCCGTTGTACTTTTTCGGAAGCACGAAACCCATCAACATCGCCTTTCCGCTGCTGTCGGTGTCGCTCCCCGCCGAAGTCGCCGCCGACACCACCGGCGCCGTCATCGCGATTCTCTCGCTCCGGTCATTGCGCGCCGTGCCCATTACACCGATGTAACTCGCGAGAGTCATGAAGGAGTTGTCCTCGCGCCCGCTGTCACCATCAGAGCTAGAACGAGACAACGTGGCCGCCATCACGCCAGGTTCGTAGTCGCGGACCTCATAATTGACCCTTGTGGATTGGCCCCCGGAAACACGTACGTCAGTGCTGAAGGTACCGAGGACACTGTACGCAGGCGTTTCCTCGCTGATTACGCCGAAGGCAGAGCCCATTATATTGGTGATCTCCTAGCTGTCTAAGTGTAGTGAGTTCGTTGCTGCTGGCTTTATTTTCTTCGTGAACACATCGAATCGCAGGGGCACAACGGCAGTGCGCACGGACTGGTCCTGTAAAGTATGTAAGGCGAAAGTTGGAGTTGTCACGAAGACCTTGCTACGAACATTGTCTTTTTCGTAGCAAAGCACACCCCTTAGAGAGAGACCCTAAGTTTTTCTGATGGAGGATGGTGCTGCAGTTCAACGAGGATAAGCTGCGGGTTGAAGTAGGAGGAATAGTGCTCGATTTCCCACACAATGAAAGCGAGCCGACTCTTACGAAATGAAAAGGCACAACAGCAGCAAGCAGAAATAGGTGTGAGGCACGGCGGCGCTCCATACCTGCCGCTTCGACTTCCGGTTTTAATATGCGTCGATGGAATCTTGACTCCATTACTTGCTGCATCCCTTTGTTTGATTAATATGGGTTCGCGTTCGAAAAGGCGCGTAGTCCGAAAAGATTTTTTGCAGCCTCTGCAGTTCCGTGTCGCGCTTCTGTGGAGCAAGGTCGATGTAAAAATGTCGCTGCGCGTCTTGTGATGAGCGTGCACTGTCAGTAGTAGGCTCTACCGACGGAGGGTACACGTAAAATGTCGTCACAGGCTTTGGCACAGCGAGATCTCCTGCAGCCAGGAAACACCTGTCGAACATAAACTTTGGAAACATAAAGAATCCACGCAGCGCTCCAGTTTTTCGACACTTATCAATCACACAGACGAAGTCGAGGTCAGCCACTTCATCTACTCGGTAGGGACGCTGATACTTTGAGCCTGCATACGCCGATATCTTCAGATTACACCCTCTCCGATTGACCGCCATTCCGGGAAATCTGTGCAGCACACGGTACGCGCCGACCCGTGTATTTCCTCCTCCACCCCCTGCAAACAATTTCGGAAATGTTAGCGGCAGGTCTAACTTCGAGTAGAAGTTCGTCTCGAGTTCCAGGAGTCCCCGACATTGCTTTGCCGCCTGCGAACCCATACTTGATAGGAGGTGCCGGAAGCATCCGTGTCGGGACCGCCGCACCGATCTGCGCCAAACTGCCTCGAGAAAACTCGCGACTGCTTCCGGACTTACACCGGAGTCTTGATCGAAGCGCACATGGGCTCTCGGCTCAAAGTTACGCTCGATATCTCCGGGGGAAAAAAGTTTCCCATCTGTGTGTGATACGAACATCTCCGGCAGACCCAGCGGGTTGCGAAATTCTCTGCACCGGGCTCTCGTGAATTCATACTGGCGCTTCGCCTCGGAGCCGTCTTTGCGTTTGTAGTACGAAACGGGAGTCGTTGTCGCTCTGATAACTATGGGCACCCACGCAGCGCATCCCCCCCCGCCTTCCTCGGCTGAACCTGGGGAGGCTTCGTTGCGAAGCGCAGGCTGGCCACGGAGTCGGAAAAGAGCGCAAGCAGGCCACGCGACCGGAAGCCTGTAAAACTGTAGCCGGCTATCAGCTGCGGAGATTCCAGAGCAAAAGAACTCTACGCCCGCAGCATGTGAATTTAATGTCAAACGCTGCCGGGGGGAATGGCCTTTTTCGTGGCGTTGGAGAACAACAGGCGCACGCGCTTTATGAGGATCCATCTTCAGGCATGCCGCGGCGCGGGTACTACTTGTGTTTTCTTGAAGCTCGGAGTTAGTTTGCAGCTCTTCACGCAGGCTCGCAGGACAACTCGTATTTGATGCGGGCCGCACTGCGGATGCGAACGCAGAGCAGCGGATCCTTCTCGGGGCGTCCTTGTTTCGCAGCGAAATACCGCGCGAAAGACTGACGGACGACCTCCAAGGCCCTGTGGCTGCTTGGGAGGTCACCAGACCCATACTCGCAATGTCGTTTATTTCATGGAAACAAATGACAACTCAATACTTGTTCGTTGGCACTGGCTCTGCTTTCGATATTTTGTTAAGAGCGGCTGAACCGTTCGACGCTTCTACGTCTACCTCCGCTTAAAGTTTGTAAGTTTCATCTTCGGGCCTGTTGTTGTTTGATTGGCTCGCCCAGTCTCCAAAAGCACGAGCATACCCTAGATATGCCACCTTCTCCGCCGATGGCCTGAAAAGTGTCTGCAAACACGACAAGATTATGATAGATTATCATTATGATCATTTTTAGATTTTTTAGTACTTTAAAACTATAAAACTAGCCCCTGCACCCATCAAATGGCACGGGTACAACGGCAGTGCGCACGGACTGGTCCTGCACCATAACAGCCGGTGCCGGTTGGAGTTGGACTTGGCACTAGTACTGGTCGGTCCGCTCAACTTCGACACGCACACTCTCCTCATTATTCTTTGGAAGAAACTCTGTGGGAAGAATACGATTCACGACACACACAACGCACTCGCGGGCACACGTTCCCGTCCTCAGAGGATGCTCAAAGGATTTCTGGAAGCTTTCATTTTCATGCTCTCGATACACTTTCTTTGGCACCTGGGCGCTGCATTCATTCATTGCATCAAGAGTTTCATCCATCACAAAAAGGAAGCTCTAGCGTAAGCATTTCCAGGCGGTAGAGGCATGGTTCCAAGAGAGCCAGAGGAGGATACTTCATTTTTGTACAGTTGCAATACCTCCGCTTGCGAAGCGCGATCCTCCTGCTGGCGCCTCGTACAACATCCTGCAGTAAAAACTAAAACGGCGCAAGGGCAGAAAAGAACTTAGCGTGGTGTGTAGCGATCTCGCGGACGATGCAAATGACAGACTGCGGTAGCCATCGTCAAAGTGCAGCTCGTCTTATCAAACGGCGCCAAGTCGCCGAGTTCGTTCATTTTGCGCTAACAATCGCCTTTACGAAAACTCAGCTCTCACATCTCGGGGTCGGGTATTAGAAAAGGGTAGCTTCGATAAAGATAAAAATATCTGGATCTCCTCGCTGCCCCTCTTGATAAAATTTCAGCCCCCGGCAGTAATCATCAACGGGTGCTTTGACAAAAATTTCACAAAAGTTCATGCAACGATAGCTGTGCACACATCGGGATAAATTGGCTTCTCCTCGACCAAATCGTCCTGCTTCTCGAAGCCTCCATAGCCCCCGCCCACCCCCCCAAATAACCCCACTATACAGCCACTACTCAGCCACCTCAAATCAACACAGCAGTCCCTGGCACAGAACTCCCTCGCCTCGCCAGCGCATTCTTGCCCTCCATATCAGCTCACAGCCGCACCACGCACCAGAAGAAGCCCACCACCAACAGGGCGGCTGCGTACACGAACAAAATGAAGGGCAGCCACCCCTTCAAAAACCCCCCCGAGTGCACGTACTTGATCACGCCGTAGGGCCACGCGTTCGTCATCAGAAAATTCGCGTACAGCATCACGAAGTAGTACACCGTGAACACGAGCAGAAGCAGCGGCACCCGCTCGAAGTCCAACGCAGAGGTAGTCTCTACTTTAGGCACGTCTTCTACTGCGGGACCACTACTCCTACGCCGACTGAGCATGTCGAAGAGGCCTAGCGGGAGCCCCGCCGCATGGTTTAGGATGTCCCGCCACCGCGCGTCGACGCCCATCTTCCGCTTCGTGTTTTCGTAGTATTTTTGGACCTGCGCGGAGGGGAGGACTAACGCCGCCCAGAGCAGCGTCACCATGGTGCCGAGGGTGGCGACCATGATCGACGCGTCGGTCGCGATGGCATGTATCACGGATATAGAGACTGGCGTCACGCTCGTCGCCGTGTACGGGAAGAAGTATAAATAGAACTCGAGCGCGGCGGTCACGAGCAGGTGCCAGGTGAGGACCCCATTGCCGTGCCGGGTGAGGTACACGAGCGTGCCCAGAACCTTGATGCACTCGCGCTCGGGAGTGCCCTTCCGCGGCACAGAAAGCCGGTTCCGGATGCCGCCCGCAACCACAAAACACGCCCCGGCGAGACGAATCACAATTTGCCACAGAGGGTTGGCAGACTGGTGCGCGGGTGCAGTGGTGGGTGTCAGAGGTGAGGCGGAAACTGACGTAATTGCAGTGAGGCTGCTGGGAAGAACTCCGCCGCCCGTCCTCGAGGACTGCACCGCCCGCAGCACGTCGTCGTAGAAGCTGCTGATGCTGCTCCTCCCACTGGTAGGTACACCTCCGCCCTCCCACATCCTCGCTCGAAATTCGGTGACATAGTTGCTTCCCGGATCCCCGGCAAGTAGTGGGAGGATGCTCATCCAGCCGAACATGAAGTAGAGAACCAGGTACCAGCTCCAGCCGTAGATGTCCAGGTGGTACACGTGCGCCCAGTGCGAAGCCGCCTCCTCGGGGTCGTCGCTCGAGCCGTCATCCTCCTCGGCTTCCTCCAACGGAAGATTATTTTGATTTTCCCCCGCCGATAGTTGTAGTTCCCCCTGCTGGCTCTGCGGGTCGCGTTTTCGTATTTGGGCCGAGGAGCCTTCGTCGGTTGGGGTCTTCGTCTGACGGTAAGATGAGGAGGCGGTCGTTGCCCGGCTCCACACATGTTGAGAAGGATCCACGGGAAGCGCTCCGGCCGCCCCGCCGCCGCCGAACTGCAGCCCGGAGCCTTCCGGCGCCGCAAAAAACATTCTGCCTATCGATTTTCTGGCGGTCGAGACAAAAACAAGTTCAAATTTCACTGATGATCGACCAAAATGGTGGCTGAGTAGCGACACTGATTGATCTATGCCAGACCAGTACCGACCGGTGGCACCAATAAAAGCGATCGAGACTCACTGGTTGTTGTACACTTTGAAATTTCAGCGGCGGGGTGTCGAACCTATGAAGCGTAGAAGTACACTCGATGAATGTTTACAAACTTTAAGGCACTCACGCTACAAAAAAAAAACACCCGAAGGTGCCGCTACACTATAATGTCAACATCGGATTGGGTATCCAGGCAATGAGTGGAGGGGGGATCTCACATCATTCTAGGGCATGCACGCGCGCTGTCGTGATCCTGGAAAGCCAATCGAGTTGTTTCGAATCAATTCTGTGGCATGATACTTGCTCAAGTCCCCACGAAGACGATACCGAACGTCGTTGTTGTAGAGCTGAAAATCGATACGGATGAATGTCGGTGCTGCGGGAGTTTCAATTCATCAACTTGCGACCGTGACACGGAAAGCAGGACACTGGCGGACGTGGATGCGAAAAACGTTCTTCCTTGTCAAGCAACAGGCACGCCACTATACAGAACAGCGACTGTCTTCTTGCTCGTGAGTCCGAAATATCGATGTCACCCCGACGCTTTTCTCTCGCCACTCTTGTCTGGTCGCCGCTCAAAATCAAAAACGAAAGAACCGACGCTCGTTTCGAATGCGATGACACTGGCATATTTATCGAGCCTCCGTCGAAAAAAACAAAACCGATTTACTACTATAACCAACAAAGTCGCGCGAACAAGTTAGTCTTCCTCTTTGAATCTGTTATTCGACAAATCTATCGGTTTTGGTGGAGTTTTCAGTTTCCCTCCCCACTTTTCAATTTCAAGCTTCCGCTTCTAGTGCTGCCAATCTTTTGCAAAGATCCTTGTAGGGTCCGTAGCGTTCCTCCCTCGTTAGCACCGCCCTGCCGCTCGTGCTCGGCAGGGCCCAAATTTCGCTCTCCTTTCCGAACGGCCAATTCAGAAGCTTTCGCGCCGTATCTGCGGGTTGCTTCCCGTATTGAAACTTCGTGCCCGAATAAACCTTCGAGCTCAGACCCCCCGCTGCAGAGCCGCCCACCTCAAACGACTGCATCACGTCTAAAAACTGCTTCCTCCCCGTGAACGCCACTATCTTTGGTCCCTTGTAATTCGCAAAATCCTCCTTCGCGAGCTTCTCTCGTGACCGGACGTCACAAACCGGCTCAGCGATGTCGGCGAACAATTGCTTCGACGAGGCTTTCGACGCGGTCTTCTTGGACGATCCAGGGGTTCTTGTTGTGCCTGTAGCTGTAGCTCCCCCTGCTTGCTGTGCGACCTTCGCCGACGGCCTAGACACGCTTGCCCGTCCACTACCGCGAGCCGCGCTCGAGTCGTCCTCTTCCGGCACAAGAACAGGTGGCGTTCCGGAAAAAAAACTTCCCCCGCTTTCCGCGCCCCCGCTTCGGAAAAACTTGTCCGCATTCTCCGCATTTCTCACCCGAAAAACGTGGGCCTTCCCCCTCCTGCAGAAATCCGGGTACCACACGTCCGCCAGCAGAGTGGCAGAGAACTCCGTCGCCTCCGATCCGGGACTCGAGCAGCCCAGGTCGCTCCACCCGATTCTGTACTTCTCGTCGCTCGGGATCCGGTTCTGGACCTTCGCCAGCGCAGCTGCGAAGTTTTCGTCGACCTCTTGTTTCTCTTCCTCGCTTAACCGCACCAGGCCCGCCTCCACGACGATCTTCCAGAACAGGTTGGACGGGTGCCCGTAGGACACACCACTCTCCCAACTCCCCTCCGAGGGGTTGAGGCCCAGAAAAAGCAACCGGAGGGGCAACTCGGGGAAGCAGTCGCAGGGTTTGGACTGCTGGAAATGGCTCTGGGAAATCGACCGCCAGCGCTCGCGAAACCCGTTCTTGGCCGCTTTCGTGTTTACAAAAGGCTGGCGGGTGTCGACCTTCTCCTCAGATTTTGAGCAGCTCGAGGCGCTTGCATTTGTCGAGGAGACGTCCTTCTTACGCCGCTTGGCAGCCGCTGACTCGCCGCTTCTTTCCTGCTGCTGCTTTCCTGCAGACAGTCGTTGTGCTTCGGCCCCCTCGTCCGGTGCTCCGAAAGCGAACTCAGCGAATGGGTCGTCAGACGTCATCGTTCTTTTGGCGCGGCTGAGCTGAAAATAATAAATTGAAGTACGCGAGAGACGAATTGGCTTTCGCAAGAACTACCTCTACGTCCGCTTCTACCTGTGCCGAAAAGAGCGTCAGTGTGGAAAAGCAGGCCTCCGAATTTTTTTTCGAAGATCGGGACCTCGACCTCACGCTTGCGTAGTGATCGCCGGACCGGGACCACGGAGAGATAGGAGCGAACATGGACATGTCAAAGATTTGCCTCAGAACAAAATCTTGTATTGTCTGAAATTCTGTTTTCGCCGAAACTGCGGGCAGAGCCAGAGGTCGTTGATTTTTGCGAATCGCGAACCATTTCGTCGTCGACCGCAATTCTGCCCAGGAGAGAGAGAGACCACATAAGTACTCCTGCTCACCTCGTCGTCGGCGAACAAAAAAATGGCCGCCATGAAACTGATATTACTCCGCAAGAACTGCGTGTGCGTACTTAAGTAGTCACATGTCGACTTCTCCGCGTCCGCGCGAAGCCGAAGCCTCACGCTCATTATATGTGAAGAACGCAGGAAGCCGAACTTCGATTGCATTCCAGAATAACTCCTTCACAGCGTCTCCAGGACTGCTCGTTGCTCCCAGCTGTTCCCCAAGCATGCCCAGTCTGAATCCCGCAACTTCTCCCGCCAACATACCCCCTGCTCCGCGTCGTGAGATGACAGAATGCCCGCCACCGCATCCGCGATGTCCGCCGCCTGGGTGAGCTCCGCCCGCTTACCGTTCGCAAAAATCCGCATCTCCGAGCAGAAAATTTTCCTCTCTTCCTCGCTGCCCAATACCCGCACGTACAACACGTCCAAAAGCGGGTCAACGTTCCTGCAAAACACCGGAGCCAGGTCGGCGGCAAACTTGGAGAGGTGCGAGTGTCGTGTTTCATCGAGCGTAGTGTCATCGAGCAGCCGCCACGCCAGCCCTAATGCATTCAGCTGCACCTGGGGGTCTTTCAGCCTCACTTCGTCTCTCGCATCGACGAAGCAACCCCACAGTCTGTCTCGAAACAAACGGTTTGCTTTCTCCCACTCCTGCGCCTCCACGTACGCCACGCCCAGGTGCCAGAAGAAGTGCGTGTACAGGAAAACGTGCAGCCTCCCTTCGAGCGCGTCTTTGTCGAGGCATCTTTCCGCGTAGCTTTCGAGGAGGTGTATGATCTGCCTCCACTTCTCGAGTGCTTCTGTTTTTGGTTCGGATGGTTCGTTGGTTCCTTCGGCCCTCTTCAGCAAAGCCGCGGCGGCCTGATGGTGCAGGTGAATTTCGCTGTGCAGCAGCCACGGATCCTTTTCCACTTGTTTTTCTTCGTAGAAGCGTTTCCCGTCTTCCACGGCTTTCGCCGAGCCCGCCCAATCGCCAACCTGCTCCAGAGCGAAGGCGTGCATCGCGAACCAGTAGCTACTCTTCCCAGTGTGAGCAGCGCTTGACGCCGCCAGAATCTTCTCCGGTTTCCCGAGCAGCAGGCCCATGAGTTGGGCCCGCTTGCACGCGAACAGGTCGTTTCGGTGCGTTTTTAGAACAGCGAGCCATTTCTCGTACGAGGCTTCCAAATCACCGCCCCGCCAAGCTTTCATCGCGGCCAGGTAGAGGTGCGCGCGAAGGTCCGATCTCGATCTCGATTTCGAAGATTCCTCAGATTCCTCTAGAAAACTCGCGAGTAACTCCTCGTCGGCGGGGGAAGAAGAGAGCACGGGACCGCTGCCGGAGGACGTGCGGTAATCCAGCTGGAGGGCGAAAAGAAGCGGGTCTGGAGTAGCCGTGGGTGTTTGGTGGCCAACTGGAGGAGGTGCTTCCAAGACCCGGGCCCACACAGCGAACGGGCGGTACTCCAGGACGGCAACGAAATAGCTGTTTATCGCGGCCGCGCTGTCCGCAGTTATATCGTAGCCGAACATGTCATTCTGCCGCACCGCGGTGGTGGTCGTCGTGGAGGCCATCGCTATTACTCACCTATGAACAGAAAATCACAATCACCTTTATGAAGATAGCGTCTTAGCGAATCTGCAATCCGACCGGCCTGTCACTGAAGAAAATGCTTGCATTTATCTAGAAAAAGTAGAACTCCGTCTACCCGTCGTGAAAATGCTTTGGCGAGTCGCTCGCGGGTGGTGTGCCCTCCCTCGTCTCGACGCACAGGGGAACAGACCCGGCTGGCGGACATCTTCGGTTGAGAACACAACATCCTCGCCGAACGCGATCCCCTACGGGGACTTTTTCCTTTTTCGACTCGCACTGAATGTGCCGGCGTGCAGCCTACGCGTTGCAAAGTAATCACGTAAGGAAAACAGCGCTCCCTACTGCGCCGTTTGTGGAAGTAGCGGCTGTCGTGGCCGACGAAAACACAATGTTGCTCTTCCCGTTTCGGTTGCTGCCTTTATTTGTTCCAGCGATTCCCTTCAGGCTGCCTAACGAGGAAAAACTTCCCCCCTCCGCGCGGTGCGCGCCCTGGTACTGGGCCGCGGACGTGGATAGCACCTCTTCTTCCGTTGAGTACACCACGTCGATTACCTCTTCTCCCGAGTTATTCTGGCTCCCTGGTGAGCCGTATAGCGTGTTGCCGGCTCCGTCGCTACCCCGACCTACTTCATCTCCGCCCGCCGCCGAAGCTGCGGGAGCTGGGGGGTGACCTCCGCTACTTCTGCCATTAGCGTTTACCCCGTACCGTTCTGCGTAGTACGACGCTGCTGGAGCGGGAGCTGGGGCCGCGCTACTTTCCTTCACCCTGCTTTCCTTTTTCTCGGAAATGTGCGTGAAGCTCTCGCCGGACGAGGAGGCGGCCTCGAAGGGCTCCACCGTTGTGCTGAAGACAGCAGGCTCGGCGGCGGCGGCCTTGGAGGAGCCGCAACCCATTGAAATTTAATTTGTAATTTGATGAACCAATCGACGATATTTATCGATCCCCGACCCCGGGGGTCTTGGGGGGTAATAAGAATGAAAGTACAGGAAATGGAAAACTAGTCGTGTCCTCCTCCTCGCGGCTAATCATTCTGGGTCTAGAAGCAATGAGTCAGTGCCAGTGGATATTGATCTCCATCGATGCTACACGCGTAGTTACATGTAGAAGTAACTCTTCTAGCATGTTGACAGCGCTTTGGCGTTGGTCTCTCGTTCTCTTCCTCTGCTCGCTCCATCTAAAATTGAGTCCTCAGTCAGCCGCTACGAAACAAACAGCAGCCGCTTCAAGGCCGGTCACAGAAAAAGACGGCGGAGGGAACACTTTCGATTCTGAGCACTTCCATCGAAGCGATCTCCTGCTGGAATTTAAGCTTGTCTGGATGCATGCTTGGCGTTGCCAATCGTACGGTCACACTGCTACGGATCATGGATGCAGACCAGAGAATTTCGATCACCATGTTGATCCTCGACGAAAAACTTTGCGATCTTTTTTGCAACTTTCCCACGTTTTTCCGTCTTCCAGTTCGGCTGTCAGCACCAAATTTTTATAATGCACAGAGGTAGATGCAGACGCACGATCGAGCAATTGATTGTGCAGCGCTTTGTTCCTCACGAGATGGGTACGCGCACGATGAACACGCAGGGACTCCGAACCCGCTGCCAGGGCGCGATCGGAAGCCCAACAATCGCCGTAGGATTCTATCTGGGCCTGCAAGCCTGAGCACCAGAGCGGCGCTTTCCTCAAGCACGTCAATTTTCCTGATGAGTTTCGTTCCTCGTGCGTTTGTATGCTGTTTTTTCTGCATCTGTTGTTTTTGCTCAGCACCTTGTGCTCTAGGGTCCGCTTTCGAATCTGAATCAGAAAACGGCTTTCTGGACGCTGGTGGGCTCTTCTAATATTCGTCGCTTCATCTTGAAAAACACGAGCTCCCGATGTACTTTCGGCATTGTGCTCCACTTCATGCTCATGCTTCGGGCCCGCTCACGTGAAGGACTTGAGCACGGTATTTGAGGATGAATTTCTGGGCATTTATTGTGTAGCTTTGCTTCTTTCAGCTGGTGAAGCGCTACCGAGTAGGATTAACATCCAGGACGACACACTCTCTTAATTACGCAATGCCTCTGCGCTCAGATCGCAAAGCAAAGTGTCTAGCTAGTACAGAACAAAAATAAAAAATAACAGTACAGGAATGTCTAGCTAGTACAGGAATCTCTCTCTCTCTCTCTCTCTAGTACAGAACAAAAATAAAAAATAAAAATGTCTCGGCCCGCCGCCTTGTGCATACACTCCCTCCACATCACATCATCTCCATGCGAACATCCTTTACTTCTTCTCTCGTGGCCGGACTGTCGGCACATGACAGCGCCCTTCAACAGCAATCCTGCCTCCGCAAAAACAAAACAGCCCTCGCTCAAACTCAAGCCGCGTCCGGTGCTGGTCCTTGGTTGCGAAGCCGTGGCACGGACCGTTCAAGCCGTGGCACGGGCAGGGCTGCGGGCGGCGCTTCCGGTGCCACGACTCGAAGCGTGCACTCGTTCCCGTCGTTCTCCGCCGGTACAGGCAACTTCGCGCACACTTCCCACAGGCCCTGCCTCGCCGTTGCTGTGTCCTTCAAATTGTTCTCAACCAGCGGGAAGAGGTTTCCAGTCGTCTTCCCGTCGTCGATTTCCTCCTGGCTTCGCACCAGACGGTCTCGCGCCAGGCGCTGCAATTTCGCTTCTCGCACCAGACGGTCTCGCGTCAGGCCGTTGGCTGGCGGTTGGGCGGCGGGCTCTTGCTCCCCGTTGGCTGGCACCCGGTCCGCGGCAACGCGTTCCAGGTAGAGGGAAGGCAACTTGATCTGAAGCGCGCGGGTCGCGAGAGCAGCCGGGAGCGCCCACAATGCGCCACCAGCTCCCTCGTATCGTCCACCGTCATTCGACCTCGTATCCTCCACCGGATACCGGTCGATGTAGTACCGTTTGTAGTGGTCGCGGATCCTCGTGACCAGATCGTCCACCGTCAGCAGCGACGGAAACTCCCGCTGCCACACACCGTCAAGGTCTAGGCGGCCTCGAGCGACCGCGATGTTCAGATGATGTTCCACCGCAAAGGGGTCGATATGTTGAGGCACGAGCGCCCCCGGAAAGTCAAGATCGTCTGGAAACGGAGGCAGCGGGAAATACACGCGGACCCGCTTGGGCATCTGAAGCATGACCGCTTGTAGGTGAAGCTCCGCCGGGGCATTCAAAGCCTCCTCACCGGTAGCCGTACGATCGCAGACTGTTGCCGCCACCTCTCGACCAGGGCCCTTGTTCAGTTGTTCCACAATCTCTCCCATCGTTTCCTCCCCACTCCGCAAGCCAGACTGCACGAGCCACTTCTCGGTGGATCGTGGACTGTCGGCAAGCGTAAAACACAAGGCTCCCTTCTGCTCCTTGTACAGAGCAAAGAAGTCGTCGCGCAAAACGTCCCTCAACAGCGCTTGCGCGGGCACCGTCAGTGTTTCGCCACTCACGCTGCGTACAACGACCATGATAGAGCATGGGGGCAAGTCTGATTTCATACTCGCACGCTTTTTTTTCTGCACAGAGCGGTGGTTTTCTCGCGCGAACCTATCCGATTGGTATGGGGGTGTCTCGTCGTCGGCAGTCTCTTGGTTCAACTCGTCCACAATCGTTTGTCGTGCCCTCTCCAAATCCGCTGCCTTTCGCGCTTCCTCCTCTTGACGGCGCGTCTCGTGATATTCATCCTCTGTCCGCAGTTCCGGGTCGATACGAAGCTTGCGCGGCCCCGGCACATGAGACCTGGGCGGCGTCGTCGGGTTGTAGGCGGCGCGGGCGCCCTGTGGGGTCCCTGGTGACTCTGGTGCCCTCTGTGGTTGACGTGGCCCCACGGGTGTCCTCGGTGTCCTCACCGGTTCATCTTCCCTCCGCGGCGTCGTCGGAAAACCAGGTGGGGAGGCCGCGCGAGCAGCCGGTGCCCGTCCCGGACGAACTGCAGCTGCAAACGAATCCGTCGCCCCGGACCACAAAACCGGTGCATGTGGCGGCACTTCTGGTGAATTTGCGAGGAAGTCCAACGGCCCGGTGCTGGTGCTGGTTCCCGGCGTGTTCGCGTTGGGTTCCGTGTCCCAAGGTAATCCGGCGTAGGAGGGACGGTCGAATGCGCCGAGGAAACCGGCCGCGCCACCCATCGGAGGCCCGAACGGGTACGCGCCGGATGGGTACGGGATTCATCGCTGGGCGGTGGTTCACGGCTGCCGCGAGGGAGGCCAGAACCCGAACTGCTTCCTGGTCCCGCGGCGCGCGCGGCATCGTTGCACAGGTGGAGCACAACCACGCATGAAAGCCGCGCCATGCTTGATGTTTTGATGTTGATTGGTCTTCTTGGAGGGTGCGCGGAAAAGATGAGTAGTTGCCACGCTTATTAATTGCCACAGAATATAGCTGTCAAGAATAACGAATATGGAATGAAGATGAACTTGGACAATTGTCAAGAATTAGGTGTCACAAGATGACGCGCTGTCTTCGGTTCGAAGTGTGCAGAAAAGATAAATTGGCTTCAAGTTTAATTTTGTCTGTGGGATAACTCGTAGTCGACTAGGAGTTTTCGTATCCTGCTGCGGTTCATTTGTCGCGGCGCGTCGGTCTTGGTGCTAGGTCAGTAAATTCGAACGGCTACTACAGCCCAAGTGAAGCACTCAGCGTCGCCATCCACGCTTTCATTTTCGATTTCACATCAAGCGTTTGACTTTGGATCGACCATCGTTCATCGTCAATACCGAAAGCAAGGCGAGAAAAGGAAAACCGACTGACTCTTGAACATTGATTTTGTTCACCGAAGACCCCTGAGAGGCCCCGCTCGCTTCGAAGATTTTATTTCACGAAAATCTGCAACATCTTCATTTCGAAGCCACTTTCTCGTCCTCTGAGTTTCGTTTCGCATTCGCTTCAAATCCCATCGGTTGGAATGGACTCACGACCCCCAGAAGTTTTTTTTCTTTCGGGCGCTGCCCACCGAGGTGCTGCGGCCTGTGCCTCCTCGGCCCCTCGGCGCGTTTTTGTCCGCCGCCCGCCCTCGTTTCGCAGCTCCTCCGCCTCCGGCCGCCGGCTTGCTCCCATCTCCAGACGAAAGGGGATTCCAGCCTCCGGTCCCCGCCTCCTGCCGGAAGCCGCCTGCAGAATCGTTTTTCCCCGATTCTGCGTGCTGTGCCTCCGGGTTGACCACCTGAAAACTCTTTCTCGACGCGGTGCCGAGGTCCTCACCGAAGGAAACGGGCTCGCCGCCGTTGCTGTTCATCGAGTAGGCAGAGCCCATCACCCCGTCCCCACCAGAAGTTGTACTCAGGCTGCAATACACCAGCCCGCCGATGATGGCGACGGCGAGGGCACAACAACCGAGGACGGCCCAAGCGAGGCAGCAACCCCTGCCGCAGCGCGCTCCTGCCTCGTCGTTGCCTGCTGCAGCTTCGCCTTCGCCGGCCGACACCGGCGTATCCTGCGTTTCTGACTGCGTCTTCTCGGTGGTCTTCTGCGCCTCCTCTGCCTGCAGCTTCCGCAGCTCCTGCTGCACCAGCCGCTCGTACGCTTCGTCTTGCTCCTGCTTGCTGGTGCTGTTCTTCCCTTCTTGCTTCTTCCCTTCTTGCTTCTTCCCTTCTTGCTTCTTCCCTTCTTGCTTCTTCTCTTCTTGCTTCTTCCCTTCTTGCTTCTTCCCTTCTTGCTCCTTCCCTTCTTGCTTCTTCCCTTCTTGCTTCTTCTCTTCTTGCTTCTTCCCTTCTTGCTTCTTCCCTTCTTGCTCCTTCCCTTCTTGCTCCTTCCCCTCGAGACTTGATACGTTCTCCCTCGAAGTTTTCTTCCGCTGGGTAAATGTCGCAAACGGCTCGCGCTGGTGGGGAATCGAGATCGATTGAAGAACAGCGATGCCTGCGCGGTTGTTCTCTGGTGCTCTCCGCCGCGGTTCTTCTCCTGATGTGGGCACCGGAGTCTTTGACGCCGCTCGCGAGCGCGCGGAGAACTTCCGCGCTGCGCGTCGGTTGCCAACCTTCACCTTCACGAGCTGAAAACCCCGGGCCCCCAAGTGCAAGTCGCGGAAAATGAGGTTGAGGCTGAGGGTGAGGAGCAGCAGGGGGAATCTGGAGCCCGTCATCATCACAGCAGCAGGGCGGCGTGCTGCTCCGGTAGCGCTGCGCTGCCCCGAACGCCGCATCACCGCTTAATTTTTTTTTTTTGATTCACACAGCGACAGGGACAGCACAAAATCGCACAGAATGGAAACTAACAAAGAAATGTGGTGGGAAAGGGGACGGGGAAGTCTTCACTTAAAGAAAGCACATAGTGAGCGTGAGCCGCGAAACCCGGGAGCGGGAACTGCAGAGGATGTCGCCAAATTTATTCCGTGTTATTGTATATGATGAATGTGAATCTACGG
>RXOD01004454.1:0-22078 GCA_005223375.1 Amoebophrya sp. AT5.2
TCACTATTTTTTGTTCCTCTAAAGCACATGGCGGAGGAGGAGATGGAGCGCAACCGGCAGCAGGAGCAGCGGCAGGCCGAGCACGAGCGGCGCGAGCGGAAGCTGCAGAAGCACCTGGAGTCCGTGCTGAAGCAGCAGGAGGGCTACCAGGACTACGCCAAGCTGCTCGACTACGCGGAGGACGTCGCGTTGCCGGGGAAGCGGGGCAGCGGCGGCACGACGGAGCTGGACGCTTTCTTGGCGCGGAACGACGAGAAGAAGATCGTGAAGAAGTTCAAAGACCTGCTGGTGGAGCACCTGAATGCGCCGCCGGCGCGGCTGTCCTCGCCTTCGGAGCCGTCGCCGTCTCGGGAGGAGGAGCGCGAGGACCTGACGCGGCAGGCGCGCAACACGCTGACAGAGACCGCCTCCGCGCTGGAGCGGGAGACCATCGAGCGCTTCCGGACCAAGTTCGGGGCCCATCTTCTGGGGACGAGCAGTCCGCTGCCGCAACCGGTGCAGCTGGGAGACCTAACGCTGAAGAACCTCAAGACGACGATGGCCAGCACGAATGCGATGGAGCGTATCGACCTGTGGAAGCCGGTCTTTTTGGGTTGGCGCGAGTACGTGAAGCTAGAGCAGGCGGAAAGGAGGAAATCCGTGAGCCACATTGCAGTGGCCGCGCAGCAGCCGCCGACCACTAGTATATCGTCAAGCCGTAACAGCAGCAAGGAAACGGCAGCAGCAGCACCTACGCCGGGGGAGGGTGGAAGACGCACGCCAGTGAACCTGACCACGATAGAAGAAGGGCGAAACGGGCCCCGCGGGAGGGACGTGAACCTGTCGGCGAGCGGTGTCTCGCTGTCCTACACGGGGACCTCGTCGTACGTGAGCGGCTCGTCCTACACGGGCTCAAGCTACACATCGGGCAGCTCGTACACTGGATCATCTTCTGCTTCTGTCTCCTACAGCGGTACTAGTAGCTACACTGGGGGTTCAGCGTCGTCGTCGAGCTCCGTTTTGTCGCGCACACAGCAGTCCAGTGTAGTGGCAGGAGCGGCCGCAGGAGCAGATGCGGGAGTTGTTCCAGCAGGGGCGGTGGAACCTGCGGACGACGGGGATCGCGAACTGACCGAGAGCATGCTCCTGAGTCAGAATGCCTCCGGCGAGGACCACGCGCACAACGTTTCACATGACGCAATTGGGGAAACGAAGAAGTCGCTGCCGACGCCGACCGACTCTGCGGTGTCATCGAACCTGAGCGCCGAGGGAGCTGGTACCGAGCAAGGCAGCAGCCGGCACCACAGGCGCGGCACGAGGGACCACAAATCAGACAGGGAGAAAGATGAGCCGGGCGCGCACAAATCCGACCTAGGCGACCGGGACCGGGAGCACCGCAGACGAAAACACAAGCACAAGAAGAGTGAGGCTGGTGAAGCGGACGCGGACAACGGGAAAGGTGGTGGGAGTGATAATGAGGAAATAACCGGGGCAACCGGTGATGACAGCATGATGAAAACTGGCGGGACTGAAAAGAGCCGGCGAAAGCACCATCGGCAAACCCACCGAAGCAAGAAAAGCGAGGTAGGAGGTGACGGCAAAGACGCGCCAGAGGGACAGCACCAGGAGAAGGAAATTGATAGTGACGTCGAGACGCACAGTCCAAAAGTGCGAAAAAAGCACCACCGAAGACACCACTCAAGTGATGAAGACGGAAAGGATCAGAAGGACAAAGAAAGAAAATCCCACCGATCCGACCGGCACGAGCGCCACAAAAGGAAGAAAAGGGAGAAAGGGGATGCGGACGTCAGCGTCAGCATGACAGAAACCGAAGAAGAAGAGACGAAAGCGGAGACCGTGGCTGCAAAGAGCGGGACAATATCTCTACAGAATGCCTAGAAGTATGCTGCTGCAGCTTGGCCTCGCGCTCGCGCACGCTCATGGACCGGAATTTTTGTGTAGGACCAAGTCCGTGAATGAACTCCGAACTAGATCGACGGCGATCCTTCGCGAACTCGATTGATGTTTGATTGTCACGAATTTTTCACATTCACTTCTCGTGTGCTCAGGTGCGCGCTGCTTCCTTCCGCAAAAGTGTTCAGTTCTGCTGTTGTAAGTCTATCTTGGTGCAGAATTTGTTGCACGCGAGTCCGTGTCTGTGGAGATGCGATTGGAATGTGTGTGAGATAGAGGTGACTTGACATCAGCAACACTACGTACGTCCAAGCAAACAAAATAGTCGGCCGCTTCCTTGCGCTTCATGTCAAGGCCCTGATGCGTAGATCTCGCACCTCCGCGGCATGAACATATCCATCTAAGTACGTGGTCCGTGCTGGCAATCGCGCTGCAACATGTCTTCTTTTGCTTGGAATCATGTGTGGTATTTGTATTTCTCGACCTCGAGTGCCCAGTGGTATGAGGAGTTGGTGGTATACGACGCTCAGCTTGATCTTCTAAAGCCTTCGGTTACTCGCTTACTGTCCGTGGTCTCTGACACGACCTACAGGACGAATGGGACCCCCATAAATTGCCTGCTTGGTTGCAAATTATACAATAAAAAATTCTCTGAAGCCCCGATCACCCCCTTTATACAACGCCGCGGATGAAGAAGGTCGCATGGATGTGGAGTCCACAGCTGCAGCTTTTTGTGATGTATAACGTCGTGCGGTTGATGTGGATTGCCCATCAAGCCTTTAGTCACGTCCCGCCGACGGTTACGGCGCTGTAGCCATGATGTAGTTGTACTGCTTGTACGTTTTCAATTAATTCTTCAATGAATACCCGCAAATGCAGACAAAACAAAGAGCGCGTGCGCGAGCAGCACATGGACATACTACGAGAACTTCTGAACACCTAGTCATAGTCACAGTCATAGAACTAGAAGGTACGTAGACGTGCTTGCGAGGCTCGGCGACGTTTTCGACACGTGGTAGACCACTACATGATCATGAACAGACGAGCTAAAAAGCTGCACTGATTTCCGTTCGTCGCTTGTTTTTTAAGTTTACTGTTTATTAATTCAACTTGCACTAGCACTACAGACGAAGATCATACTTTGATTGCGAACGCGTCTTTTAGCCTCCGAACGTCTGGGTCTGCAGTCTACAGCTATACTTGTTCCATTTTTTCCTCACTTACAGTCAGTTCTATCAACCACGGCATGCAGCAGTTACGAAACTTGATGCGGGGCCCTAGCAAGGGAGGTCGTGAGTCTTCGGGATCAGGGTCAGCTGGTGAGGGTAGTGCTGGTGGAGGGGCTGCTCGTATTTCGGACCCCAACGCAATGGGCGCCTTCCGCGACGTGAAACAGGTATAGCCTTTATCTTCATCATCTAGATCTACTACCTCGTTATCGTTAAACATCCACATGTACATCATTCATCTGCTCATCGGAGAGCAGTGCTCAAACTACATCAAACCTACAAAATCAGGTCGTCCGCGCCCAGATCCCTGAGTCGGCTACCACCGTGCTGCTTGGTGAGTGCACCCACGGGACGGAGGAGTTTTACCGCCACCGCGCGGAGATCAGTAAGTACCTGATCGAGGTGCGGAAGTTCAAGGTGGTGATCGTGGAGGCCGACTGGCCCTTCATGTGGCACGTGAACCAGTACATCCACCGCAAGAAGGTGAACATGTTCCCGGACAACGTGCGATTCCCGGACTGGATGTGGCGCAACCAGCCCTTCGCGGAGCTGGTCGAGTGGATGCGGCAGATGAGCCAGACCGACAACGCCTGCTACCTTTTCGGCATGGACTGCTACTGCAAGGAAGAGTCACGCGCGGACCTGCTGCGTTGGCTCGACAACCACGACCCGGCGTTGAGCAAGGAGCTGCGCCAGACCTGCTTCCCGCGCGAGCGCCCGGACAAGTGGCCCGAAATCCTCTCCAAAATACAGTGGGGCCGGAGCGGGGGCGGCGGGGGCCGAAAAAATAGTACTAAATCTTCCACTGGTGCATCCTCTCCGCAGGTGATCAGCGGCAGCAACTTGACGCGCGACGAGGTGTACCCGGGAAGCTCGAAACTGGATCGGTTCAACGCCGAGCAGAACCTGGAGTGCATGATTGCCGCGGACGAGTACTACACGAAGCAGCGGCTGGAGCCGCCGGGCTCCCAGGCAAGCTGGAACGCCCGCGACCAGCACATGGCGACCACGATTCTGCGGCTGAAGCACCAGGGCCGCGACACCTTCCAGCTTCCAAAAGGCGAGGCGGAGCTGAAGATCATCGTGTGGGCGCACAACTCGCACGTCGGGGACTCCACGGCGACGCCCTCCGGCGGGGTCGACTTCGAGCGGAACGAAACTTGGAACCTGGGCCAGATGTGCAAGTCCGTGCTGGAGAACGTCTTCGTCGTGGGCTTCTACAGCTTCTGCGGCGAGGTGCGCGCGGCGAAGGAGTGGGGCCGCCCGGGGCAAGTGATGCAGCTGCAGCCCGCGTTCGACAACTCGCTCGAACACCAGCTGCACACGCTCTTCCCGAAGAAGAGCGCTTTCGTGGCCCTGGACGCGAAGGCGAAAAACTGGTACCGGGCGCCGCCGGAGTTCGCGCTCCCGTGCGAGTACGAGTGCGTCTATCCGGGAGTGCGCGCGACGGAGAACTCCAGCTCCAAATCTAAGCTGGTGTTTGGCGACACCGGTACTGCGTCGCCGGCTGCACGCCGGCCCCCACTGAAATCCTTCACAGCGGTGGAGCGCGTCGGCGATCCCCGGTCGCAGGTGTGGCGCCTTCGCGCGAACAACTGCAGAGGCAAAGAGTCCTTTCGCTGGAACGACGAGTGCTGGGTTGACGAGTACACCGCGAACCGTTCGGTGTCCGTACACGCCCTGCCCGCGGAGGTGCTGCAGCGGCTCCGCGCGGACCCCTTGCGGTGGCTGAACTGCGCGCCCGTAATGCAACGCTGGGTCGGTGTCCAGTACCACCCCGAAACGGAGCTGCAGTCGCACTATGGAGAGATGCTTGCGAGCCAGGCCTACAACCTCCTCATTTTCGTGGACGAAACCACCGCGCTGGACGTGGACCTGAAGCCGACGAAGTCGAAGTTTGTTGACGCTGATGGAGGTAGTGGGGGGGCGGAGGAGGTGTCCGCCGCGGCGCAAAAGCGGCTGATGCGGGAGTACGCGAAGCTTTTGAAAGACCCGCCGCAGGGCGTGGAGGCGCACCCGCTGGAGGACAACATCCTCGAGTGGCACTTCCGGCTGACGGGAAACCAACCACCGTACACGGGCGGGAGGTACCACGGGGTGCTCGAGTTCCCGAAGGCCTTCCCGATGCAGCCGCCCTCGATCCGCATGCTCACGCCCTCCGGGCGGTTCGAGATCAACAAGCGCATCTGCCTCTCCATGAGCGACTTCCACGCGGAATCCTGGAACCCAGCGTGGACGGTCGAAAAGATCCTCGTCGGGCTGATGTCCTTCATGTACGAAGAGAGCACCGAATCCATCGGCAGCCTGCTGGACGCGTTCGAGACGCGGCAGCGCTACGCCAAGGAGAGCGAGTTCTTCAACCGCGAGAACGAAATCTACACGCAGCTGTTCCCGGCAACATCAACGACGTCCTCCTCGTCGGGCGGGCCAGTAGTTGCGGAGATGAACTCTTCGTCGAGCACTTCCGAGGCCGGCAGGGCGAACAACAAGCGGCCGCGCAGGACCTCGAGCGCGGACGTTGTCGCTGGCGCGGCCGCTACTCCAAAAATGTCTCCCGCGGAGGACCACGAGGAAAACGACGGGATTGCGTGTCGTTTTTGTCTTGGAAACGAAGGCTCGCTGGTGGCGCCGTGCGAGTGCCGGGGCACGAATCAGTACGTGCACCTCGCGTGCCTGCGGCAGTGGCAGAAGTCCGTGATGCTGACCCAGTCCACGCACCCGAAGTTTCAGACGAGGATCGACGCGATCTGCAACATCTGCGAGCGGCCGTTCAAGGACAAGTTTCGGCCGAGGGACCGCAAGGAGGCGGTGCTTGAGTTCGCCGGCCCCGAAATGGCGCGGCGGCTGAAGAAGGGGAACCTGCTCGTCTCCTCGGAGAGGGAGTCGCGGGAGTCGACGGAGGCGATGGAGAAGAACCCGGAGCTGCGCATCCATCTGGAGCATTGGACGTACGCGGTGTACCTGATCGCGAACGACGTCGCGGTGCCGAACCCGGGGGAGTCCTCCTCCAGCAACAGCCGGGACGGCGGCGTGCTGGCGGTGAACCTGGTGCAAAAGCTGCCGAACGGGCCGCCGGCGAAGGTGTCGAACTCGCTGCCGGGGTACCGAACGCGGCAAATCAGCCCGTTGAACACGTGGAACCGGCTCTACAAGAGCCGGGTGGACAGTTTGCGCAGCGTCGCGCAGGTGGAGCACTTCATCGGCGGCCCGGTCGAGCCGGACGACTGCCTGGCGCTGGTGTTTCTGCCGAAGCTGGACGCGCGGTTCCGGCAAAAGGCGAACCACGTGCGCAACGGCATGTTCTTCGGGAACTTGCAGACCATCGCGGACCTGGCGGAGATGGCGCACGCAAGTAACAAGGACAACAGGACGAAGCTGTACATTTTCTGGGGGTACGCGGCGTGGAACACCAGCCAGCTCTTCGCGGAGATCGCGAAGCGCCACTGGGGCCTCGGAGTGGAGGAGTACGACTTCGACCCACTACCCACCTGGGACGACGTAGTCATGGACGTCTCAATGGCCAAGGAGTCCGAGTACTCCAAAAATTAACATGAATTCTGTGGTCCTCAGGAGTGCTGCCAAAAACCCGGAAACTTTGATAACCGAGCAGGCTTTATTTCTTGCATTTACAGGTGGATCCTGTGGTGAAGATGAAGAAGAGCGATGAATAGAATAGCGTCGTCCGAATAAATGCCGGCACAAAAACTGCTGGGGAAGCCTACGTAGAACGAGGAAGATGAAGGTCGTGTTGAAATAGAAATACAAAGTAGTTTCTTGCACTTGTAGAATTATGTACGACCACTAGTGCATTGCAAATTCGACGTACGCCTCTGCGGCAGCAACCGATGACATAAACTGGACAATGGATATGGACGTTGAATATGATGGTTATGTTCTAGATGTAGATGGACACGGCCACGACCGTCACTGGCGGTGGCTGGTCGTGGATGAAGAAACTTCTTCTTGTTACAGAACCCTACAGCAAGGTAGGTTGTGAGACTTCTTCGCGATAAAGACCATGCGTTTGAGGATCAAAGAAAGCGACTCAAACAAGGCGCGCGGTGTTTTCGCTTCCACGTGCTGGTGCTCGATTCCACGTGTTCTTGGTGCCTCGATTCCCCGGAGGCGGCACCAGTATCTTTTTTGAGCGAGTAAACAAAATAAGTACATGATCGACGAGTGTTGTTGTTCAGGTGAAAGGACGTTTTTTTTGTAAAAAAATACCAATACGACTACATACAAGCAGAAGGTCCCCAGCATTGATGTGAGCAGCCACCAGCTCGACGACCATAGTAGCTACGTGAACATGTCCAAGGCTGAGGACACCAAGCAGCAAAGCGGCGGCGGCCCTCGGGCCAGCTTCAACACTTCTGCTTCGCCGATGAACGCGAAGGCGAACATTGCGCCGGTCGCGGCCCACCAGGCCGCGGCCGGTCAGCAAGCGTCCTCTTCATCGGCTTCGGTCCCCCCGAGTCAGGAAGCCCTTATCTCCTTCGGCAACCTGGAGGCGGTCGTGCGCACGATAATGGAGAAGTTTAGCACACTGCAGAACGAGGTCGCGCATTTGGCTTCGGAGCAGAGGGAGCAGGCGAAGAAAACTGATTTTGGGCAGGAGGAGCGACGGATTTTGGAGCAGAGGCTCTTGCAGATGGAGCGGAAGTGGCAGCAGGAACTGAAAAACTCCGAGCATCGAAGAATGCAGATGGAGGGCTTCGGCAAGGAGTTAGAAACCACGGCCGGGCGAGAACAAAATCTGCGGAAAAAGGTGGAGCTACTGGAACAAGAAAAAGTGCTACTGCAGAATCTCGTCGAAACCCTGCACGTGCAGATCAGGGAAAAGGTCCCTTGGCGTCCATTCTGGACAATTTCTATCTGGTTTTGCAGTGTCTTCATTCGTACGTTCATAAGTGCAGCTGTCGAGGCCCCTCGGTACTTACTTCTACTTCTTGTTCTAGCTACGTCTAAGAGAAGCACCCCAAGACCATGACCAACACCAGGACCTCCTTACATGATTCCTTCAACAACATGATTTATTTTCATCAGATCGGGTCACTCTCTCAGGTTGGGCTTGGCGAGTTTTCTTCGCTGGAGTCTCGTCTCGCGCACTTCGGCAGCAAGCAGGAGTTGCAGGCGCTGCAGCTTTTGCTGCAGTCTGAGTACACGCGGCGGGAGCAGACCGAACGGCTGGTGGACCTCGTGAAGCAGGCGGAGCTGCGCGCGGAGGACCAGGCCACGTGTGCCTTTGTGCGCGCGGCCGTCGAGGACGTGAAGCGGGAGGTCCGCGAGGGCCGAGAGTTCGCCCTCCGCGAGCGCACCGACACGCAGATCGCGTCGCTGGGCCGCTGTTTTCAGGACCTCCAGCGCGAGCTGGAAACCTTCCAGGAAGTGGTGGACGGTCGCGTGTCCGCGTTGACGAAAAACGCAACAAAGTTCCAAGAGAGCTGCTCCGCGGAGCTGGACCAGCGCGCAGGAAAAAACGCGTTCGAGGCCCTGGCGGCGGACCTGCGCGCGAGCTACCCCACGGCCTCGCTCGTGGCGGCACAGCTGGAGGAGGTGCACCGAGAGCTGGGCGACTGCAGGCAGCTCGCACGGGACTGCGCGACCAGGGTGAACGGGTCGGAGGTTCGCGGCAAATTGCGCGACCTGGAGGAGGCGCTGGCCGACAAGGCGACGAGGCTGGAAATCTCGCAGCTGCAAAACAGAGTGGAGCAGGAGTGCATCGAGGGACTGGGCAAGCGGCTCGATCGGGAAGTGGAGGACATCGGCGAAAAGGTGGACTTCTTCTCCGCTACGAGGGGATCAGATGGTAAGTCAGTGCAAGTCTGTAACTGGAGGTAAGTAGGAGGAATTGGGTCCCCACTTGGGTGGCGAGTGCCGCGCCGCGCGGTTTCAGAGATGTCCCATTGTGGGCAGTTGTAGCGCCGGCGGGAGGCTACTAGTGAGCGGGAGCCATTGGGAGGGGAAAGGGACGACGCCATCGAACTCGAAGCCATTAGCTAGATTTAGATAGTGCCAGAGCATGAAAGCAGGGTAAAGGCGGGACGCTTTTTAGGGGGGCGCTTTATTGCTAGCTGTGGGGTCGAACGGCAAGGGTTGTCGTCGTGCCAGGCCGGCCGACAGCGGAACGCCGCGTTTGCTCGTACTTGCCAGCTGGTCCCACCATATCCATAAAGGTGGAGCACTACCTGAACACGGAGGCAGAGCGGGTGCTCGGATACCGCATCTACGACGACGCGATCGAGGAACTGAAAGCCGTCCTGGCGGAGAAGGCGGACAAGGTCGACCACACCCGGCAGGGGGAGCAGAAGACGGACAAAACGGAGACGGCGCAACTGGCGGAGTCGACGGCGGTGCTGCAGCGACAACTCGAATACGTGGCGATCACGATTAAGGGTTGAACAAGAATTTAGGTCGCTATTAGGTCCAGGCTTAGGCTTGCTGAGAGTTCTCCACCTGCTGGCTCTCCCCTTCAGGGACTAAGATCGCCAGAGTTCTGACGTATGCCCCGCGAGAAGGCTGCGGCCTCCTGTGTGGGGTTCCACTTGTGTGCTGGTTCTCGGACCAGCTTACATCGAAGCCATAGGGCGCCAGCGAGTGCCTGGCTACGTAAGTACTGATGTCGGTTCAATCGGAAGAGAGCCATTAGGTGCGCACGAATGGACCCTGAAACATATTTATCAGCTACTAGTACTTACCTCCGCTGACGATAGTGACCATGTCCATGGATGCCATCTGAGAACGCTAATGGGAACCGATAACAGCTAAACCTAAACCTAAACCTGAAGCAGGACCTAGGTTTTTTCAACCTCTAACACGACGTTTGGGCTGTCGAAACTGGCCCTCACCGGGGCGGGGAACGAGGGAAACTCGACTACCGATCGATCCACGTCGTCCGAGACGAAGAAAGCGCGGGCGCAGCAGAAGACGCAGATCCTCATGCAGGCAGAAGCGCTGTGGCATTGGATCGTGCACAACAAAGCACCGGCACAAGTGAAAGATAATTCTCTGCACATAGGAAACCGCGGGGGCGCCGGCGCAGGAGTGGCGAAGAAAGCCTGCGCAGGGACGAGAACGTAAGACGACCGGAGACAACTCGAGCTGGGACCTAGTTGAGGTACTAAGCTCACTTCAACCATTGTGGTCGAGACGTTGACCTTGACGTAGATACCTGGAACAAGAAGATTGATGAATAGGATTGGGATAGTACTACAAAACCCCCAGAAGTACACTCGATCTCGAGGGCCGCAAACGCGAAGACTTCAGTCATGCAGTTTCGATGAGTAGACTGAACTGCTTCAAGGAGCAAAGACAAAACTTCACGAAGTAAAAAAGTAAAGAGCACAGTGGTAAGAAAGTACTTAAGTAGTCAAAGCATCCGATTCCGATCGCGCAGGCTAGTGTGGGAAGTGATCCGCATCATGATACGTAGTCCATGAGCATGCTGCGTCTCCGACTTGTCGCTGTAGTTGAACTAGAAAGATGACAATGTACACCATGACCATGATCACCAAACTGCATCAATCTTTTGGTTTGCTTTTTGCGTATATCGCACCATACCGATGCCCTTACAACCCATAGCGAAGTGATCGACCATGTCGAAAGCTCGCAATTCTGACTCTAACGTTGAAGTTGAATTTGTATAACAAACTACTCTACCCCTGTAGTCTGTACGATTAGTTTTGGTTCAGCATGATGCTTTCGCGCATGCAGCCGTACACTTCTTTCTTATTCTACGTGGTAGCCGTAGCTCAGTATGTCTATGTCACCTTCACCGTCCGAACTGGATCTGGTCCTGGTGGAGGTGGGACAACAGCAATTACAAGGCAACAGAAATGATGCCGGAGTTTGATTTTTTCGCCCGTCGCTCCTTAACAACAAGTATAACAACGACAACAAAAAAAAAGAGAAGGAAGCAGGCGAGAAGGTGTCACCCGTCTTAGCCTGATTAGATTCCGCTTGTGCTGATGCTGGAACTGGATCTCCACGTGTTTCAAACCACAGCACTCGACGTCTGTTTTTCTGGAAAAATGTGATCGGCTCTCTCCACCTCGAGCGTCGGTGTGTACTGGTCTTTGAGAGTGATGAGAGATCACAAGAAGGTGGCCAGCGTTTTTCTCGTTTCGGTGATACGGAAACCACATTGACTGTAGATGTGCCGCCTCCTGTCGGCGACATACTAAGTAACTTTTTCTCCCCTGCTGCGTTGTCGATGTTGAGCTATCATTCGTGACTTCTGATAAATATCGTGCCAGGAACAGGAACTGTTGAAAACCAACTGGTGCGTCGCACCTAGGATCCTGTCTTCTACAGCCATAGGATACTGTGCTGCAGCAGATTCAACTGCATTCATTGTTGATTTTAAAAACCCCCTGCGTCTTGTGGGCCGCATTCTCTTTGTATTCTTGACCTTGCCATTTCTAATTTTTTCTCCGATAGTACCGAGCATGCTTGCCATGAACAAGAGGCCGCGCAGGGTCAATCTCAAGTCCAGCACTCACCACCCATTCATTTTATATATCTCATTCGTTCCTCGTAGCCTAGAAGCCGCGTAGCCCCAGAAAATAAATCTACTGCCCCTTCCTACCCGTACCACAAGCGATAGGCAACCCGGAAAAGCGTCATTTTCAATCTTCACCTACGTGTACATGAGGAGGATGCACCCAACGATTTTTTTCGAAGAGGAATCCGGCAGGCGGGAGGAGGGGGGCCGCGGTCGCAGCTCTCGAGCCTCAGATGATCCGTCACGTACCCGTGCCGAACAAGAAACGCTCTTGCCACAAGATCGACATCCAGGAGAGAAGGAAACTGCAGAGCACGTCGAGGACCAAACTACGGGCAAGAACAAGTCAAGATCAATCCAGATCGAGCTTACTCGTCGTCGCACCTCCTCGTCGTCGACTGGAACCCGACAAGCACCCGCGGAGAATCACCCGAAAAATTCCGGCGAGGATACAGCGAAGGTCGCGCGGTCCTCTGATGAAGATTCGGATAGTGGAAGTACCTTTACCGAGCCACTCGCGCCTCAATCAACGGCGACGCGTATGTCAACAATCGAAGAGTTTTTAGAAGAGCCACCTGCTCTTGTGCTCGCCGGTCGTGAAACGTCGGCTTCTGCAGCTGCAGCTTCGTCCGCTGCAGCTTCACCAGCGTCCTGGAGCAGAAGAAGGAGCAATGGAACCCACCAGCAGCGCACCGGGATGAACATGAGAAGCGCCTCGGACCATTCCTCCAACATCAGAACTGAGGATGTTGCTCAGCACGACGCCCCAGGAACAGCCGCCGCCACTGGTGCGACGACGACAACGACTGGGAAGATGTTGAACGAGGTTCCGGAGCAGCAGGGCTCGGAGGAAGATTTGGAGTGCCCGATTTGCATGGACTCGATTCAGAAGGAGGCGGCGGCGATGCGGTGCGCCAACAAGCACTACTGCCACGCGCAGTGTCTCTGCCAGTGGATTCAGTCCTGCCGGCGGCAGAGGATAACCCCGACCTGCCCGATCTGCCGCGCCGAGGTCCAGTTCCACGCCCGCAATTTGAAAGACTATCTCGACGCGAGCCGGAACGACGGGGGCACCTCCAGCAGTGCAGGCGGCGACGGCGCAAAAGGCAACACAAATGCCGCTACTTCTATGGACGAGGAAGAGCGCGGGTTTTTTGAGACCATCTACAATAACCTGGAACAGCAGGAGAACGGAGATGGGTGGGGCGGGGTCTCGTGGGAGAACGTCGAGTGGGGCGCAGGGCTGCTGGCCTGGCTGGGCATCGGCTTCTTCTCGGGCATGTCCACGCACGGAGGAATGATCGTGCCACTGGCAAGCAGCACGGACAACAGGATCGCGCAGACGGTCGGGTTCGCGGCAGGAGTTCTCACAAGCCTGTTCTTGATCAGCCGCCGTTGAGGCTGAGTGACAAATGTACGAGAAACTACTTTTGGAGAGTTGCACACGGGCTGGAATGAAGCGAATCCTTTTTGCTTTTTTTCACGTGCTTTTGGTTTTGTTGAGGAAGCGACGAAACACCCACACACCCACTCCCACGCCAGAAGTGTCTATAAGTATACAATGAACTCGCTTGTCGCGACGCACGACAAAGACTAGACTTCACTTGTTTCGCATCGGCAAACGAGCCAGAAAAAAAGAAGTAGGAGGTGAATCAATCTACTCGTGTCCGCCTCTCCGACAAGAAGCACACAGAACAAGTCCCGAGCTGTTCACCGGCAAGGCCAAGCGTTCTTCCACGGGGACGAGTACCAAGTGGAAATGGAAATGCACAGAGCCAGAACGAAGCTCATGCCCCCCAAGCAGCGGATATCGATATCGAATCGCGAAATCAACGTCAACAATACCTGTCCGGTGGTTCCCATTCTACTGTTCGTTGGATCCTCAGAAATCAAGGCGTCGGTGAAAACTCGTCAATCGATCCACTGCCCGAAGACAAAAAAGTCTAAGAAGTCTTGCGTTCACTACTAAGCTATTAGCTTAACCTGAAGATGATGATGAAGGTGAAGCTGCACGGTCAACAGACAAATTTAAATTGTCCCCCTTTGCCATTTCTCGGTTTACTTACTTAACTGAAATAGAAGCAACAGCAAGTGCATGATTTTGATCTTGTTCTTGATTCTACCTAGATCTACAATCCCAATCGACGACACCAGGGTTTTGCTTTTGGTTGCCGGGTGGATTCGAAGAAATACGTCCTTGCTCTGTTATTTCTCGCTGGACCGAGCGAAAAACTTTCTGTGAAAAACTTCGAGCAAGGTACTGGCTCACCAGAGCATGGATCAGCAGACTCCTTCCCTCTACCCGGACCTTCCGGTCTCGGGCGCCACATCGTCCTCCGCCGACCACTTGTTGGAGCGTGAGATGAGTCAAACGAGCCGGCAGACGCTGGAGATTTTGCAGGACCTAGCTACGCAATACAATCAGCTTGTGGACCGAACCAACGAGGTCGAGCGCCGTTTCCGTTCTGGCGAGTGGAGCGGTGGCCACGCTACCACGCAACTGTCACAAGTGGAGGCGGCTGCGAACAAACTGCAGGAAAAGCGCGTGGACTCGGTCCAAATCGCGGAGCTGCACTCTGGGAAAGAGACGGCGCGCGCGCTGCGGCGAAGCCTGAACAATGGCCTGGAGAGCTTCTTCGAACGCCTCACAGGCTTATTCAAGGATTTTCGCGAAGTACCGCCTGGCGCTGCTGCGCCGGGCCGGACATCTGCGGCTGCTCCAGCCACGGGTAAAGGTCGCTTTGTTGAGCAGGAGGACAAAAGTGGATCGCCGGAACGAGATCTGCGCACGCCACGCAGGCCCAGGCAGGAGAAGGTGGGGGAGCCGTCGGCTTTCGGAAACGGACCTAGCTATCAAGGCCGTGAAGCTGGGAATGAACAAGGGGAGGACCAGACAAGCCCGACAAGGAGAGAATTCGCTCGCACGGATGGACGCAGAATGCCGGCCGACCCCCGGACGGAATACGACCGGGAGCGGAGGCGCTATCTGGAGCAGCAACGACGCCGTGAAAGACAGGACCCCTTCGGATTATTCGGCCCTTGGGGTGGGCTGGACCCGTATCGAGGAAGAGGCTTTTTCTTCTAACCGATCGGGGTGGCAGGTGGATGATATCATCATGAAAGAATATCTTCTACCGCTTCTGGTTATTTATCATGATACATATAGTTAGTATTTCATTAGGCTAAGGCTACTTGAGTGACTGCAACGTGCCGACCAATACCTCGCTGCAAGTTCGAGCTTGCTGTGAGTGTGTAGTCCCTGTTTGTAGCCATCTTTTCGTATCATGATCCGCGGCGGCGCAAGAGCGGCACACGTCTGAGCTGTGATCGCTTTCTTCTGACGCGGCGCAATCAAAGACTTATCAGAAACTCAAGCATGAAAGACTTTCTTATCGATCAAGCGAGTGACAACGCAGATTAACACAACCACACCCACAGAAAAGCACTACTAGCACCGGCGCGCAGAGCCAGAGGAGACAGCTCGGCTTTGTACAAGGTCAAGGCAGATGCGCTGCCTTTTTTTCCGTGCGCAGCTTCGTATGAATGTACAAGAATGAGACGAAATTGCCCTTGTGACATGTATATTCTTGTGTAAATTTAGATCGCAGCAGCGTTATTATCTTCGTTCTGTTTCGATTTCGACGGCTACGTCGTAGTGGTATACATAGTCTGTTTCGCAGGTTCTTGTTCTTCTTCTTGTTTGTTTCTACTGTGATTCGTGTCTTTGTTTCTCGTGCTAGCCCACCGACCAGACTCTTCTGCAACTCAAGTCAGTGGGTGAAACGCAAATTCTTCCCGCTCCCTCCACCACCTGGGTGGTCGTCTGCTGGCAGGCCTGCCCTCCAATCAAGATGGGAGAATTCCAGCAGGGAAAGTGGTTTGATTAAGTACGGCCGCGGGGGTCTTTCACATTTTTGAGGATCCGGCAATTCTTCTAATCTATCGGTCCGCTCATTCACATTCGGCTTTCGGTCTCGTAGTGGTCTGTAGCGTGCACAAAGCTCAGAACGTGAAGCCCTGACGTGACTGTGGCACGGCGAGGGTGCTCTGCTGTGCGTGGGCGTAAGTGGCTCTTGTTGAAGAAGCAGTTTGTCTTTGTCGTGCTCTGCTAGTGGTACCTCTGTCTGCATTCGTAAAACACCAATCGCTCAGCTTGGAAGATAGCTACTTTTAGTGAATGCAATACTAACTTCTGTACTTAAAAAAAATTTAGAATGTAGTATTCCGGCTCCAGGGAGGACTTAGTTGCAATTCGCAGCCCCCCTCATCTGGAGTAAAAATGTTCACCTTGTTTTTCACAACTTCCGGTCACGGCTCCGACTGCTACTCCGAACGGGGGGCTCGATAGATGAACTCGGTGCCAAAAGGTGACGGACTGACCGACCTCGGAAGGTGCTCGTATCTCGTCGTCGGCGCCGGCGCGCCGGCGCTCGCTTTCATCGACACCCTCATCACGCTGAATGAGGTCGATGAGAAGATCACCAAGGACGCGCCGATCGTGTTGATCGACCGGCACGATGCCCCGGGTACGTTCAAAGTTTCTTTTTTCTCGTTCTCCGAAGTAGAATCAATCATAGCGATCGATTAGCTACTACTGTGGCTGTGATATGCCTATGCGTATGTCTGTGACTGCGCACATTTGCTTCTATGAAAAGGAAATAGAATCTTGACTCGACTACGGCAAGCGCAATTCAAACTACAACGAACTTCTAGCTAGATCACTGCATGGCCCACCACTTCTTCTAATCCAGAAGTTTACAATCATCTCCATGTTTTGTCACGTACAACTTAACTATCTACGTTCCACCGCCGAAATTTCGAAGGGAAAGCGAATGCGAAAGTGATGGCAAAAACGAATTTACTGAGCGATGTCATTCAGCTGTCATTCCGCAGTCATCGTTAGAGAAGACGAAGAGGAGTTGCATTCAAAGAAATTTTCGCCAGCCCTGCCTGCTCTGAGTACTTAAACACTTACACTCATCAGGCGGGCACTGGAATGATGCCTACGAGTTCGTCCGCCTCCACAACCCCTCCCTCGTGTACGGTGTCTCGTCGAAGCAGCTTGAGGGCAGCTGGCTGACGCAGAATTTGCTCAAGCTCCGCCTCCCCACCGCTCACAGGGCCACGAAGCACGAAATTCTCGCGTACTACTCGGGGGTCCTCAAGACCTGGAAGGAAAAGGGCCTTGTGAAGTTCTTCGGAGGAGTGGAGTTCGATTTCCAGAAGGCCAAGGGCAATCTGGATCGGGCCGAAGTGTGCAAGGTTTGGTCCTCTGAATCGGAAGTTGGGGAGCTGGAGGATGCAAGAAGAAGTTCCGGCTCAGATTCCACGAGCGGCTCCTCCCGGACCTCGAAATTCGGGAACCCCAACACTCTCACCACTAACACTGACACTATCGTGGCCGCTGATGCCGAATTGCCCGCCTTCGACTTTGTTCTGCTTCAGAACAGGAATGCGCGCTTCCAGGTTTCTGTGGCCGAGAAGCTGGTTAACGCCACCCTCGGCGAAAATATTGTTCCCACGGCGAACAACATGCCATTCCGCGTCGAAGGACAGGGTAGGATTGAGGTTCGGGTGCCCAGTGAGCTGCACACTCTCCCACCGTCCTCGTTTGCAAGCAAGAAGTTCTGTATCCTCGGAGGAGGGAAGACGGGTATGGACGCCCTCGTGTGGCTGCAGCGCGACAAGGGAGTTGGCGCTGATCGGATTTCGTGGGTAACGGGAACAGAGACCTGGATGCTGAATCGCGAGCGGCTGGCGTCTCCCGGCGTGCTGGCGGACGCGGTTCTCGACGCCATGTTGAACGCTGGGGGTCCCGAGGAGACGGGCTATCTCGAAACCGCGCTGACCGAGCTCGAGCGCAGCGATCTTCTCCGCAGTATCGACGGCACGGGCGCGCATCGGCCGACAGACACAGACTTCAGGTTTCCCATCACCGACTTAGAGGAGCTGAGCTACCTCCGGAAACCGCAGCTGGTGAAGCACCGACAGGGCCACGTGGCCAAATTGAGTCTGGATGATGATGGGGGCGTGCGACTCCACTTCAAGGCGAGGGGCACCCGCACACAAACGTCGCTCGAGGACGAGAGCGTGACTCCCGGCGCGGCAGAGGAGGTTGTTTTCATCCACTGCACCGCGCCGGGACCGTTCACCGGGCGCCAGGGCTCACTGCCGCTGTACCAGGGAAAGTACACGCTGAACCTGATGAACACCTCCCCTCCCCCGCGCGGAAGTTCCACGGGCTCGACGCAGTCAGGGTCGGTCCTCGCGTGGGTCGAGACTGGCCGCAGGCTGAACGCCGCCCAGGAGCAGGGTGTGGGTGAACGTGGCGCGTTGCGGGAAAGCGTGGAAATGATTTGCAATGCCGGACACGACGCAAGGCCAAGGCTTGTTCCGGGGGAGCGCGGAGATGGCGAGCAGGTGGGAGACGTGGTCCCGGAAGTGAGGAACGAGTGGAGCGCGGAGGAAAATTTGGCCAAGCTGATCCGCCCTGGTCGGCTTCATCTTTAGTAGCTGCAGCTCTACACCTACAGAAAACCATAAAAATGAATCAGCAGCAGCACATACCAGTTTTTCTTGTGCCACCGACCGGATGAAACGACAACGAGCCAGCCTGCTCTGTCCTGTGTTTTCATCGGAATCAATCTCTTTATATCTCAGATCTGGTCGCGACCCCGGAGAACTTCGCTCACGTGTGGAACTCGGGCGTTTTGAACTGCCTTGAGTTCGGGAAGCGGTCCGCCGACGGAAAGTTTCCGTCATACAGGGCATTTCTAGACGGGAACCGCCTGATGACGTTCGGGCCTCTCCCGATCAGACGCCGACACCTGGAAACGATGGAAAAGCTGGAGGCCGCTATGAGCAAGGTGTCTACTTACATTTTTACTCAAAAGAAATACGTAGGTACGTGGTAAAGCACCCACAGTTTTTAGCTTCTCTCTTAGTTATCAGACTACGGTTTGTTGCGCTTTCTGAGTCCTTCTGCCTATAAGTTTTTACACCAAAACAGCGCAAGTTCGCGATGACTTTCCGGAAGAACGGCGTTGACGGGGCGGCAGACCTGGGCGCAGTCCGTTCCCTGGTGGCGATCATGATGAAAAAGGGTCTCCGTGGCAGCTGACGCGCATGCGCATGCGCATGGCGCTCTTGGTTAGCATTAGGTTTATCCCACATGCGTATTCTCTTCAGGCATATCATACGATAATGATAAAACTAAAAGGAAGAGCGAGGAGAAACACTATCCACTCTCACTCCCGTGGTCCGACGTCTTCAGGAGATTGATTTCGATCTACGACAAGAGACAGAACGCGAACAGACACACTCCAAGGGCAAGGAAGTGCACAACCACAAACACAAAACAACAGATTGATAGCAGAAGAAAGCTGTCGTGAAATAAAGATCCACTCTCTACCAGCAGCACCTGTTTAAAGGGCGGAAAGACGACGACCGTGACGAGCTTGTTCCTTCCCTACGTACTGGTGAGCGTTGTAGGCATAGGCACAGAAGAGCCCGGCGTAATCACGAACATGATCAGCCTTGTACAAATCGTTCCTTGCTTGTCCGTTACCAATGCCGTGTCGTTTCTTCTACCTAGGAATAAGGCCGCTCGCAATCGCAAAGAATGCTTCTATCACGCCTGCTTCTAAGAACAAAACAGATCCTCGAAATGCATCAAAGACGAAGATGTGAACCTTGAATAACTTCCGTGATGGTGAAGACATTCGTGTGGAAGAATGCACAATTCTACCGGCTTACTTTTGTCAGATCGGAAGAAAGTTTTGATGAGGCACAGGAAAAGCATCTAGCACCAGCACTACTTCTAGCGCTTCCTGATGCTGCTCCATCTGCTTGTTTCTTACAAAAATTCATCATTGACGAGTTTGTTTGTGATCTATAATGCTTCTCCTCGACTCGAGCGCGGCGGTTTCTGCCAGTCTCGAAAAGACGCTCGTGAAATGTTTTGCGGCTAACGACGATCTTCGGCTGTTGCAGGCGTTGCCCAACAGCGACGTGCAATACCTGGCTTTCGCTCTTCAGGAGGAGGGGCCGAAGGCGTACGGGTTTGACGTATTCCAGTGGGCGTTGTTTCTCTACGAAAAGCTTGTTGAAGTGCACGCGGAGGGCGAAGATGGCCTGGAGGCTATGGCCGCTGGTTTTTCGGCAACCGCCGATCATGATGATACCGTTTTCGAGCAGGACGACGCCGAGCAGAACGACCCCGGGGACACCGGCGAAGACGATCTTCACGCGGACGGCAGCACTTCAAGCAAGGCAAAGGAGCTCTGGCTGGACGCATTCGAGCTTGCGATCGAGCGGCTTGCGGCCCCCGCTAATAAAGCAGCATCGAAAACAAGCAGTCTCTTTTTCGAGAAGGCGAAGTGCCCGTTTGAGACGAGTGGTGTGAGGGTGTTGGCTCTGCTTACGGAGGACGGGCAATACCACCCCGCAGTGACGGTTCGAGAAGTGCACGACGTCTTCAAGGATAACGGCGGCGACCACAAGATCGACATCGACAACAATGACACGACTGAGGGAGTGGGAGAGGGGGTGACTGCGTCGTCTGGAGCTGCTGGGCAGGAAGAAGTCCAGTTGCATGACGGTGACATTGGAATTGGAGGAGTAAGCGCTGATGGAACAGACGCAGCTGGAAGTAGACCGGGAAGCGGCATTGCTGGCGAATCTGCCAACAATTTGCAGAAAGCTAACTCCAAGGCCACGAATATTAAAACGAAGAAGAAGATGAAGGAAGCGAAAGTCCGACCACGACGCGGTGGAGGTGGAAAATTACATCCTGCTGAGGCCACGCGATTTTTCGAGGTTCGGTTCACCGAATTCGGGAAAGTCCAACTGGTCAAGGAGGAAAACTTGATTTTCGACGATCACGAGCAGGACCGCGACGACGGCGAAAAGGAAGTGGGCGAGGGTGAGTGCGAAGTATGCGGGTTGTTCTACTCTCGCATTACGTTCCACCACCTGATTCCGAAGTCGACGCACCGGCGCTGGCTGCGGCGCAAGCGCTGGCCCCCGGTGTTCTACGCGGCATCAAAGGCGACGAGAGCAGGATCCTCATTGTTGGAAAAGCATTTGTGCCGGGGTTTGTGGTCTGGTGCCTGGGCGGATAAGACGGATCAGAAACTGCAGTGTACGGAGACAGCCACGAGCTCCACATCGACGTCCTCTTCGAGGAACAACGTACTAGTTCCGCCGCCAACTCGAATTCTTTTGAATTGCTACGGCGCAATGTTGTGCGGGAAGTGTCATGCGCAAGTGCATAAATTGGCGAGCAACGACGTGCTCGCTGTGGATTTTAACTCGGTGGACGCGATTTTGGCAGATCCGAGAATAAAAGCGTGGCTGACGTGGCGCGCAAAATGATCTACTATCTTCTGCTGGAATCCCTGACCAGCATTTGCATTGTCATTGTCTCTACAAAGAAACAAACAGCAAGAGCACCGACCGGAAACTTGAAACACGAACGCTAGCACCTGAGCCTGAGGAGCCGTCATGCTACCGGTCACCTGGACCGGACAGGAACTCCCTACTTCTAGGTTTTGACCGCGCCCCGAAGGTCTTGGCAACGTAAAAAAAAAAATACCTGTTTAAAGGTCAAATCATAATTTGAAGAGAGTGCGATCTCTGCTGAAAACGCTGCGTCAGCTCCTGCAGTGCCTTGTGCTTGTTCGACAACAGTATTTATAGTAGAGTTAGTTTACGTCGTCGACCAACATCTTATTTGAGTTCCGAGAAGATGAGCAAGAGCCTCTACAGCGACGAGGACCACCACCTCGTAGAGATCATCAAATACGGAGCGGTAGCTTCGCCTCCAGCTATATTTCGCAAGCGAGCAAAACAGAAACACGCAGACTGCGGCCGGGTAGTATCAATTGATCTAAATCACGATGGTCGCGGCGACTCCGTGGCACCTGCATGTGGGGCAGAGTGTCTTCATCCCTGCGCGGTACATTCTGGCGCTCGGGCAGGTGACCTTGAACGGCATCTGCTACCGCTACCCCCAGCCCTACCTGCGGGCCGCGCTGCCGTTCGGGAACCACACGGACAACGAGGCGGAGCTCCGCACCATCGTGTTCTTCACGTTGTTCTTCCTGATACTCGAGCTCATTCTGTTTCTGTTCGGGTTGTCGCTCTACAAGAGAGGACTGCAGCTCACGCAGACGGTGTTTCACTTTTTCGGCGCGGTCCTCTCGCTGTTCGTGGTTCTGTCGAGCGCGCACTACTACTGGTGGGCACACTTCCTGCTCTTCACAAGTCTGGTCCCCTTCCTGCTGCAGGTCGGCTTCGACGCAACCGTGTTCGCTATGCGGATTGCGTAGTAAATAGCAAAAAATAACCAGCGAACCTGAGCCAGATGATGAAGCTGATGAAGATGAAAGATGATGATGAAGAACAAGATGAACTGATGACGTTGACGTACGTATATCGGCCATGGCCCAATATT
>RXOD01004455.1:0-22066 GCA_005223375.1 Amoebophrya sp. AT5.2
GGCTGCACTGCTATTCTCTGCAGCCGGTGCCGCTGCGTCGCTGGATGACAGCTCGTTGTTCGGCCGCACGCTCTCCTCTGCGAAGCTCGCCGACGCGACGGAGGGCTCATTGTTCGCTGCGCGAGCGGAAGATGGTCCTGCGCCGTTGTCGTTGTTTGCAGACGAGGACGCTGCAGCGGCCTTGCCTTTGTAAGAACCGTCCTTGCCTTTCTTTCCCGCGGCCCACCAGGGTTCCCAGGAGTCTTTGCCACCTGCCGCGCCGTCCTTCATCTTCCCCAGATACTTCCCATACGAGCCCTTTCCCCGCGCCGACGAACCAAGAGAACTTGACTCGCCCCCAACGTGATCTTGACCACCTTTGTAGGGCGCCATGAAGAGCAGTTGCTCCCCGTCGACGTCCATCATGCTCATCGAGAGGTGGCCAAACAGCCCCTGCTTCCCGCCACCATCACCCTTGCCGTCCTTTCCAGCTCCCTTTTTTCCCTTCAAAGCCAAAGAACCCGAACCCCCCAGATCTCGGAGGTCGCCCTTGTGGATCCGGAACTGGCGAAATCCACCCCCTTTGCCTGAAGACCCGCCGGGAGCTCCGCCTTTGCTGTCGAAGATGACCGCACCCCCTTTGCCGGCGGACGTGCCCCCGAAGGGGTCAGCACCCGCGGCGAACAGCGACCGCGAGCCGTGGCCGGCGGCGGGGTCTCCTAGACCAGATGCCGCACCAGCTGCACCAGATGCGCCCGAAGATGCGCCCGCAGCTCCTCCGCGGGCCGAAGCAATAGCCGCAGCTCCTGCCTGCACCTGCAGCCGCTCTGATAGTCGGACGATCCCGCCGAGACTCTCCATCATGCGCGCATGAGAACCCGCCGAATGATCAAGACTTGAGGAAGAGGTTTTGTTCAACCTGTCCAGGTCCGACTTGCTCACCTTCAGCCGCGCCTTCGGCAGACACTCGAATAAAACCCCGTTGTCGTCGACCACGTCGAAGGTTACTTCGGAAGTTGTTGGTGTTGAGCCAGATTCGGAGGTTTGGGACAACAAATTCGAAGACCTCGACAAGATCACGCCCTTGCTGTCGTACGGGTCCTTGTTCTTCGAGGATGAACTGGAGGAAGTGGTACTTCGAATTTGCTTCGACGAGAACTGCACCCGCAGACCCGCACTCAAATGCGCGGCGGACGCGGAGTGGACGTTTTGGCCGGCATTACGTCGGCTGGCGTTTTGCACCGACAGCTGTAGGGCGGCTTCCTCTTTTTCGCGGATCTTGGAGAGTTCCTCGTGGTCCACCTGCACGGATGTTTGCACACAGTTCCCCACTCTTGCTGCTAATCGTTCGGCTTCGTCCAACGTCAGTTGTTTCGCGATCGGTCCCATCCCGCTATTTGCGATCCCGGCGTTCAAAGCTTCCTCGGATTGCAAGCTGCTGTTGCGCGGACAAAGCTCCCGGACCGCGTTGGTGATGTCGTCTTTGAGCATTTCCCAAATCATGGAAAACGGCACGTCGTCGCCGCCCGTGTGCACGATGTTCACAACATGGCACTTCTGCGAAGGGTCTACGGATTGAGATCCGGAGTTAGGCTTAGCCTTCGGCTTCCCTATTTGACTGTCGGAGGACCCCCGGCGCTGCTCGAGGAAGACGCGGACGGTATCGAGTTCCTCGATCAGCTTGCTGCGGAGCTTCGCCAAAATCTCGGAGGTCGCCATCTTGGCGTTCTCGCCACCGCCAGCACCCCCAAGCAAGTATTCCTGCAGCTTGATCATCAGCCGGACCTGGTGGTCGTTTACTGAAAACGAGCTTTTTTTCGAAGTCTTGTCCTTGTTTTCCTTTTCACCAGTTGTAGCAGTAGTTTCTTTGGACTTTTTCTCCGCCGCAGCCGGGCTTCCCGGCAGCGAGCCGAAGCTGCCCTTGCGCTCCATAGAGATAGAAGTGGTCGTAGTGGTCGCAGTCGTAGTGGTAGGCGTAGAGCTAGTGCCCCCCCCACTAGAATTCTTGTTCTCAAAAGCTGTCATTTCTGTCCCGTCCACTAAATGCATCAGTGCATCCGTGTAGTCTCGCGGACTAAACGACACCTTCAGAACCTGAAGCAGCGCCAGAAACTCCACCACCCGCTTGTCCTCGAAGTGCGGCTTTTCCGGCAGCGACAGCACTTCGTACTGGCGCAGGTTCAACACCACTAACTTCGGCTCCGAAGAAGATCCACTGTCTTCCTCAATTCCGGTTTGCTTGCTCTTCGCCTTCCCGCCGTCCTCGGGAGAGGAGCCGGCTTCTTTAAACGCAAATCTGCTCCCTACTTCATACTCTTCTTTGTCGGCATTCAACGGCATCAGTGTGTGCACGGGCAGGTGGATCTCGCCCGGGAACACGGAAAAGTCCGTGACCACGAACTCCGTCGCAGACGCAGTAGAAGTAGTAGAAGGTGGCATCTGGATGACCGCGCCGATGAGTTCGTAGCAGTATTGCAGGTATTTTACGTCGGAAATCGGCGTGATTTGCTGCAAGTAGTGCGACAGCTCGTGCACGGTGACCAGAGGCTCGACCGTCACAAAAAAGTCCCGCGTGCGCAGCGAATCGGGGAGATAAAGGCGCGGATCGACCGGCAGCAGGCTGCTTGGATGAGTACCAGCTAGCGATGTTGTTTTCGGGGAAGACGGGTTCACGCTGAGAGGACCTCCAGAGGATTTTCCTCCGGAGGAGCTGGTGGTGGTTGTGGTCGCACCGACACCCGTCGAAGGAGCCGACTGCGCACCACCCCTTGCCATCCGGAGTGCAAACATGTCCGTCAAGGCCCGCAGCCCCCGCTCCTGCTTGTGCCTCCAAACCGGAAACGTCTCCCCCAAATCGATCACTTCGTGCAGGAAAGACGTCAGTTTCGAGAAATCCTCCACGTTCTTGAACACGTCGTGGAACAGAACCAGGTTCTGCTCCGGGTTGTGCTGCAAAAGCTCCAGCAATCCAGCAGGAATGGAGCAGTCGGAGGCGAGCTCGAACGAGGTGGCCGCGCAAATCTTCGGTTGCTGTTGCGTGTCAGAAGTTTGCGTCATCAGGGAGGTGGATCTTGTGTCGTTGAGCAGCTGCCGGAGATCTAGAAGGCACTCGTAGATCTCGCTGGGACTCGCCTGCGCGAGAGACGGAATCTTCGCAAATGGGGAAACTGTGCTGTGCTGGCGAAGATTGTTCTCTGGATTGATGTCGCTGGCCATGTTGTCTGCTGAGGTAACGACGGCATTTTGATTTTTGGCAGACGAAGAAGAAGAGGATCCGGCACTGCCCGAAGCACTTGACTCCACTCCTCCTCGCACCACTTTATCCAGCTGCGTGCAGAGTTTTTCCGCCTCCTTCCGCAGATTCGCGAGGGTGTCTTTTCGGCCCGGCAAATCCGTGTGCCGGTAAAAGCCCAGCATGGAGGCGGCCTCCGACGCGGGCTGGGGGCCGGTCGGCAGCGTCGCGAGCGCAGAAGAAGACCCAATGGAGGCCTCTCCCAGCAGCTTGCTGTCGCGGATCCGTTCTGCCCACTTCAGCCCGCCCACGCTGGTTATCAGCCTGCAGAACACCCCGCTCGAGATCGTCCGCCCGCCCGGCGTGATCATACTCTTCTTCTTCGAAGCATCGTTCGAACTCGAAGCACCTTCATTCGAACTCGTCGAACAAAAGTCCTGGTGTCTGGCCAATAAATTCAGGAACACGCAGCCGTGGTAGGCGATCTCGACGGAGTCCGTGGTCACGATGCTCTGCAGGATTTTGCACAAACTCTGGTACGCCGTGCGCGAGTTCGACAGTACGTCGTACAGGATGTCCGGCGACCGTAAAACCGGCTCCAGCGCATACATCCCTTCCACCGGCAGCTGGTCGATCATGTTCAGCACAATCTTCGGACTCGCCGGCTCCAGTTGGCTCCCCAACGTCGCGCTCGCCGCGAGCCTCGGCGCGTAGGTGTTCGCGTAGGTTTTGTCCACGGTTTGGGCGAGTTTTTCCGCGGCCTGCAGCGTCGCCGACATGCCCCCCATCATGCCCGACTCTTTACTGGAGCACGGGGCGTGCACCCCGTGCACCAACGGATACGCGGTGCAACAAGAGTGGATCAGCGGAAACACCTTGGCGCAAAACTTCTCGCGGAAACCGGCGGGAGAGAGCGCGAGGTAGTAGTTGAGCTGGTGCTTGGCCTTGCTGTCGGAAATGAGTTTGCCATCCTGCAGCGTAAACTTGTCGCGAAACTCATCTGCTTCTTCGGAGCCGGCCTTCTTGCTCGCGGTCCTCTTCGAGGTGGTCTTCTTGCTGCCTTGTTGTACCCCTGGTGCCTTGGCCTTGGCGGACTTCATCTTCTTGCTTTTTGTTTTTTCGGGAATTTTTTCACCAGCCCCTTCATTCTCTTCGTCCGGGTTCAGTTTGCGCTTCTTGTTCTTGTTTTTGTCCTCGCCCTCGGCCCAGATGCGCGATAAATTCTCCTCCGGATTCAAATGCTCTCCTGCCCCAGCATGCACTCCCTCGTCATCCATCCCCGAACCCTTTCCGGAGGTCGTTCCGTGCAGCTGGTAAAACTCCTCCAGCGACTCGTTGTCGGAGGAGCCCCACAGCACCTCCTCCTCCTCCACAACATCAGCTATTTTTCCAACAGAGAGATCGAACCCGTGGCCGTTGTTTCTCCGTTCCTGCGAGTCCAACAGCTTCAAAGCGTCGGTATCATAGTCGTGGGGGGTCCGTTGGGCCATCTCGAAGAGGGAAACGCCGTCCCGCAGCCCGCAGATCTCCACCGTGGCACCGGCGTCGTTGATCAGGGTTTCGAGCACTTGTATCGGGCACCCATGCATCACGGCGAGGAACAGCAAAGCGCACCCGCGACCATTCGCAATGGTGACGTCGACGGACCCAATCAGCTCCTTCACACGCGTCAGACTGCATGAAGCGCCGCGGCAGAGCTCATCCGCCATCGCGAGCGTGAGTCTTTGCTTTTCTTCGTGCGCTTTCCCGCCCGGACCCGCCGTGTGCTCCACGGGAGGATTGATGGACTGCTTCTTCCACAAATACCCCGGATCCACGTTGATGCTGGTCGGTTGTTGTTCGCCTCCCGCGGCATTCGAGGTTGTGGTTGTCGTGGTTCCACCTGCTCCCGTCCCCGTCGCACTCCGGAACAGGGACGTGGCTTTGCCCGCCAGCGCCGCGGTGGCGGCCGCCACCGCGTTGCCTAGGCTTGGGGAGCCCGGCGACTTGCTCTCTTCGCTCTTTTCGCTACAGCCTTTATTTACTTCCAGCACGGCGGTTTCTGCGTCGTCGCTCCACCCCACGAACTTTCCCTCGAGCCAGATAACGCTGCTGTTGGTGGGTGTTGAAACTTGGTCTTTCACGGCAGGGTTTTTGTAGAAAACCATGTCCCCCGGCCTTAAATCCCCGCGGTAGCCGAAGAAGGCCATGTGGCTCATCTCGACGAGGAGGGAATGGACGCACTGCCGCAGGATCCTCTTGTGCACCTCCATCGCGGAATACTGCCTCCCGGAGGATCGCCGATCGCCGCTGCTTCCCGGAAGATTGCCGCCCCGGGAGTTGACATCCTCGCCGCTGCTCGCAGGCGCACCCGCAGCAGCTCCTGCCCGAGAAGAACTTCCCGAGCGGTCCTTTTTCTGTTTCTTGTCTTCGCTGGCGGTGACGATGCGAAAGTTCCCGTCGTCCAACGCCATCGAAATGTCGTCCAGCTTCTGCAGCACCCGCATCATCACGTCGAACACGTTGGCGTCCAAATAAAACGGAAGGGTGTACCGCCAGTTCCTTCGTAATGCGACGGTGATTCTCGTCGCGGCCAGCTTCGCGAGGTGTATGTCGGAGATGAGAAAATCGCCGCGGTTCCCCAGCGCACCGGCGGACAGGTGTTCCACGTCTTGTTTGGCGATCTCCTTGGAGATCTCGCCGAGTTTCGGGTCTTTCACGCACTTCTCGCACAGGTCCACACCAGTAACCACAGCGCGATACGTCTTCGTGTACACCGAGGTCTGGTTGAAATCAGTCTGCCCAGAACGACAACCCCCAGGAAAGTCGCGCCCGTCGCAAACCCAACCAGAAGAAGAAAACAGCGAGGAAAGTTTCTGTGATGTGTGTGGTCGATGGGGTGTTTTTTTGTCAATGCTGGGGATCAGGGCTTGATCGATTCCGAAATCATGGGAGACTGGTGACCCTCAAGCGACTTTGTACTTGAATGGACACAGATAGCTGGCGGCAGCGGTAGTTATACTTAGAAGAGCTCAAATACTCAAAGTCAAACTTGTAATAGATTAATCAAACGAATCAGCATCAGCTAAAACTAAAAGGAAAAGATGCGCAATGTATATATAATCGATCGATAGTACCACTGGGTGCACCACGGGTTTTCTGCAGCTTCCGTGCCAGACTTTCCCGACGGTGCCGACCCGTTTCGCTGCCTGCCTCCCATGCAGCCCGTAGATCCCGACCACGCTCACGTCGATGTTGCCGCCCTCTCCGTGAGTGTCCAGGAACTTCACCATCACGAACTTTCCCTCCACCCAGGGATTGAGTTCGATCTCGCACTCGTAGGGGGTGTCCGAGTTCTTCGCGCCCGTCTCGAAATAGTACGGCCCGCTGATATCCAAATCTTCGTCGAGAGACTCGAAGTCCTCCTCTTCTTTTGTTCCTGCTGGGGGAGGAGCTGCCATCATCTCTACATCCGTGCTCGATTTCTTCAGCTCGGCCTCACTCTCCGCGTCCATGCCGGATTCTTGCCCGAAGCAAGTGCCCGTCGCGCTCTCGTTCGCCGACGCAGACCCCGCACCACCTCCAGACATCAGGGCGTTGTTGGGAATGCCGTCGCTCGCGGCTGCACTGTTGTTGTCATTCTTCTCGCGTGCGGACGAAGAACTTGAGGAGCTACCCCCTCCTGCTGCCCCCTCCTGCGGACGTCCAAACGGCGGCACCACGAACCCGATTTTCGGCACGACCAACGACGGAGAAGATTGCTGGGCTGATGAGGAAGGGGGCGGCGGATGCCCGCTGGCTTTGGAGAAAGTGCCGCTTTTCGAGCGAGCGTTTGCCGTCTGCGAGGAGAGAACTTCTTGCGCATCCTTTTTCTCTTCTGTCGGACCCCCATCTCCTGCTTCAACGCCTTCTCCGTCTTTCTCCTTTCCACCGGAGTCAGCATCTTCTTTCACGGGTCTGTTTGCCCTCGCGATTTTCTTCGCCCGCGCTCCCGCATAGTCTCTTTCGCCCACCTCGCCGCCGAATTTTTTTTTCAGGACTTCCACCGGAACGCGGTCGTATTTCGCGAATTTTTCCACCGATGGCGCCTCGTTCAGCACCCAAAACAGCCCCGACTTCAGCTGATCCGTGCACTTCTTCAGGTTCGACGAAAACACCAGGTTCGTCACCGTGCAGATCTGGCTATGCTGGCCCCCCCCACCCCCGCCAATATAATCATTATAAGAGCGATCGATTGATGATGTCGAGTTGTTTCCGGAGTATTTCACGACCAGAGTGTACTTGGAGCCGCCCGAAGAACAGTGAAACGGCTCGTAGGTGGGGGTGAGAACGTTCTTGATGTTGTAGGAAGCCTTGGACTTGAACGCACCGCCGTCGTAAGACTGGATCCGGAATTTCTCATTCAGCAGAACAGGCGACGGGCCGCCTGTCTGCTGGGTCGGAGACGACATTCTTGCTCAGATAGGCTCGCCAACTGCAGCAGAAGTAGAAGTTCCCGGAACTTGCAGCGGCGCTCGAGGATCGATTGCGGTTCGCTTGTTGGCTACGATCAGCTGCTAGCCGCTCCACCGCGAGGAAGGCAGAGGGGGCAGAGGCAGAGCAAGCAAGAAAGGTTGTCTTTAGTAACGATGCAGTGGCAACTGCAAGAAATCGAAACCGGAAGGGTGCAGATACTTCTTGCGATGGTCATGCGGTCGGAGGCAGATGCAGTTTGTCTTGATGAGCTTTCGTATAGAAATGGTCGCTGAGAAGGATGCTTTATAGAAGGTCCAGCACGCTTTACTTCGGTGTCGTACTCAGACTTTGAAACAACAGGAGCAGAGGTGTCGTACAGCAGAAGGCTCGACCGTCATAGGATCCCCTCAAAGAGAGGGAAAGATGAATAAAGAGTTCAGTCCTACAGGAACGATCAAAAAATCTGTCTACTCTGCTACGCAATCACTTCGGCTGGCATAATTATCGACCGGTGAGTTGGAGGTTGAATTCATCATTTCTGCATCATTATAGTAGTCGAGGGTCGAAGATCTTCGATCCGATGATCCCTTCGCGACAGGAGTAGAGATCATCTTCGAGCGAGTGGCGCGTAAGCGTCACGAAGGTAATGGCTATAAAGAGTTCTTGGACGATCGATCATTCAGATTCTATTTGACCACATTGTTGATGGGGTGTGCGTTGTTGCATGGTAGTCATCGAAAATAAAGTAAGATCGTGATCGGAGATCTATAAATCAATTTCAAAGTCTTGGTTCGTCGAGCAGCAACACAACGTCGAGTGCGACGTCGATTGGGTTCGCTACGGTATGAACGGTTGATGGAACTTGTATAGAGCGGGGCAGAACATTTTCATTCGACGATGAGTTTCGATTCGCTTTCGATTTCGACGAGATCCGTATTAGTTACATTTTGTAAATTTGTAGTTGTACACGAGGCGCGGAACTGGGGATCTCCATCTCCGATACGTAAAGATGCATGGACCAAAACTCAAAAATCTATCTGAGATAATCTCAATGTTTTCAGAAATAGAATCGATTTCGATATCATCAAGCGCTAGCACTATCTATCGCGAAGCGAAGTTTCGAAGATTCACAGACTAGTTTGGTTTCCCATTCGACTAAAGAAGGACGCAAACGCATAAGTATACCAAAATCGAAATCTTCTTCGGGTAAGCCGCCAAACATTGAAGTCGATGAGTAAAGGGGTATCGAGGATGTTAAGCCCTGTTTGTAGTTGTCGATCCACTTTCATGAGAGAACGAACATCTCGTTGTCGATCCACCTTCATGAGAGAACGAACATCCGCGGTCAAAAACGCGACTCGAACTCCTCGCGAAATTTTCGTCACTCGTCACGACTATAATGTCGCTGTGCCTGATGCGAGGACACGACGTCGACGACATCGACGACCTCTACTTGGGTGAAACAAAAGACCTTCGGGCATGGGTTCGAGTTATATCTTTATCAATTTTGCCAAATTATATCGTCCGTAGCAATACATTCATCCGTGATGTCGAGCCGTGGCATCGATCTCTACTTAAAGTTAAACTTGGGTGTCGTTTGTGTTCTCTGGCCTTACTAAGGATTCTGACTATGTTGAGACTTAGAAGGGTAGAGCTTCCAGTATATGGGTGTCGACCTCAGTCACCATAGATTCAAAACTTCAATCCCTCGCGGCGCCCTCCGGCGTGTCTTCCAGCCCGTCCGGCCCGCGTCGCAGAATGGTGAGAAACTTCGCGTGCGAGTCGTGGAGATCGATGTAGTACTGCCGTTGCCACGCTGAGTCTGCCGCTGCACCAGCACTACCACCTCCAGCTGCACCATTGACATTGTTCTCCATGACACCTGTCGCATTCGCAGCGCTCGACGCCACCCCCCTAGCTTCCAGACCACGCCTTCCAACCACATCCCAACTCCCCGGACAGCCACTCGCTGCAGTAGAGGTCGTCCCGAACGGTGGATAGACGAGGAAGCGATCCGCTTCCACGTACTTCTCGACGACTCCACGCGGAAAGAGGAAGAATCCTTCCAGCCTGCCTGTCGTCGTCCCGACCTCCCCGAAAAGGTCGGCTGGATTGGAAGACGAACTACCATTCAACACCGACGCGGGCGCGCCCGCAGCCGCGGCCCCCACGCTCACATGCTCGGACCGGTGACTCCTGCTGCGCTGCCAGTTCGACGGAAGAGACGGACTTTCGCCTGCAGCGGAGTTCGAGTTCGTCTGGTTCCCGGCAGCCGCGTCTGTGGAGGAAGCTGCTGCAGCCGCGAGGCCAGCCGATATTGACGCAGTCGAAGATGTGGTAACTCGTGTGCTGCCGCTGCTGCTCGTCCTTGGACTGCTGCCCGCACCTCCATCTGCCGCGTCTGCATTGGGCTTCACCCACTTCGACTTGGCTCCCTTGTTCTGCGATCGCGCCGGGTCGAGCTGCTTGTGCACGTAGACGATCAGGAAATCGAACGCCACCTCCGACCCCTCCCATCCCGCGTAGACTGCCCGCGTGGTCGGCTCATCATGGCTTACGTTGGAGCTGACCCGGGAGAGGATCCTCTTTTCCCCGAGCAACATCAAGTCGTAGGAGCTGTTCGTACTGTCAAAGAACTTCGGGCGCAGGCCACACACCCGAAACACAATGTCGTTGGCCTGCTTCAGAAACAACCACTGCGCCGCGGACTGCTCGTTCGTGAGCAGTTTTTGCTTAAAAACCGAGGGGGCAGCTGGTAAGTGGGCAACTGGTGAGCCGAGGGAACTCAGTGCAAGCGGAGGGAAGGGGTGGAGTCAACCTATACATAGCGAAAGGAAACGGTAACGGAAAGCCACTGGTGACCGCAATGGCGATATTAGGACCTGAAGAAAGCTGGGCAAAGCATGGCGCCTTCTAGGGTGGCGATTTATTGGCAAAAAATGTACATGGTTGCGGAGCTGTGGGCCCCAGTCCTGCTCCTGCCGATTGTAGATAGCCGCTGTTCTGCTATCTGTGCGACCCGACATTCTGCTATATGTGCTGCTCCTAGCGAACCGAAGGGGACGCGCCTGACGACCACGGCCCAAAAATTTCACTTGCACTAGCACTTTTTTCCGACAACTCTATACCGAGGACTTACCAGCATCTATAGCAATTTGCTCGCATATTCTGAATCCAGTGCAGCTTCGGGAACTTGCGCGCCTTCCGTGCGTACACGTATTTCAAATAGTTGGAGAGCCGGGAGCCATTACTTCCAGGAGGATTTGTAGTCGAGCTCGAGCTGCTCGAGCTGCTCGTGGTGCCCGACGTGTGCAGCTGCTGTTTTCGGAAGATTTTGCTGGCCTTACCGCCGAACTTGTGCTCTGGGACCGCAAAAGGTTTGTCGTTGGACGTGAACAACACGTCGTCGCCAACCGAAAGAAAAACCTGTCCGATCTCCTCCTCCAGATACGACTTGCGCCACTCGAAAAGATAGTCATAGTGGTGGTTGTGGTCGCTCTCGCTGCTACTGTCTGTATTATTTTCCATCTCCGCTCTTTGTACGTCTACCGCTTCGTGCACCTTCAGCGGGACCCACAGGTCGGCCTTACTCTTGTGCCTCAGCAGCAGCGTGGCGTGGGCCGGCTGCGGTAGGAGGAAAAAATCGAAGTCGGTGGTTGTACCTTTGTGGTCGCGCGCGTGGCGCTGCACCCAGTCGCCGGCGGTTTCATCTTCAGTAGTACCTGATAAAGGTCGTGATGACGAAGCAACAGCAGCGGAAGATTCTTCACGACCTCCCACGATCTTCGTAGAAGATGCCTGTGATGATCGTGTCGCCTCGCCCACGGCCTCGCCCACGCGCGCAGACGGCAGAAGCTGCAGCTCCTGCTGGTGCTCAATGCCTTTCGGCGATGCCCTTACTGCCTTTCGGCGATTTCCTGCCGGTGCAGCACTGGCGCGCGTGCTGGTCGACGTCGTGGAAAAGTGCGGCACCTGCACCCCTCTCTTCATGCCTGCAAGTCCACCCCTCAGAGCCGTCCGGACGCGCACCAACGAGCTAGGCGTCATCATCGGACTCCGATGTTTGTTTCTTTGTGGTTTAAAGTCAATTGGTATGGGACGATCGATGATTTAATACGAGAGTAGAAGTGCTTCCTGTTTTTACGATCATCGCGGAAAAATAAGCAACCACAACTGAGGGCCGCGCAGCGGTACTATCAGTGACCTGCGTTGGGGTGTATCATCGGTGGAAGTGACGGCACTCGTTCTTCGTCAGCTTCAAGTTCAATAATACAAAGCGTCCTCCTCCTCTGAGTCTGTGTCCTCTGACTGTGACTACTTTTAAAAATATAGCTCGTCTACTCTGCTCTCGCACTCCAGCTGACAATCATGACTATGACCACTCAGGACATTTTTTCTAGTTGTACGGAGTCAAGGCCATCGCGACTCGACCCGTATGCAGTTCCTTGCTCCGTCCAGCGGTTCGTATTGATTTTTTCTACGAGAATTTCGCCTGCGTTAGCGTTTGCGTCGTTTCCTCTGCGTTTCCTTATACTATACTTGCTTCAACCACGCGAGCGCCAGCTGCTGCCGCCTCTTAAGATCTCTACGTGTTTATCTCTGATCTTCGAGCACGGTTTTGCGGCTGCGTTTTCGTTTTGGTTTTCGCATATGCGCTCTTCCTTCGCATTAAGAACAGAGTGGAGTCAATGAGGACCCGAACAGAAAAAAAGAAAAAGAAATTGAAATCGTAAATCTATCGAAGTAGAGGACTGGGTCACAAACAAGCTCACTCCACCTCGATTTTCCATACGGCTCTCACCACCGGTAGCCCAAGCCCATATGCCTGCAAAGCTTCCTGCGGTAAAATTCCGCGAAGCACCACGTCGTTCCAAATTTGTTTCATCGACAGGATCACGTCTTTCCCATCCCCCAACTCTTTTTCCGTCTTCGCAAAGTCGGTGGCTCCGAATTTTTTTTCCTCCTCCCGCAGCACGTCCATGAGTTTGTTCCCCGCAGCTTCCGGCGAGAACCCCCCCTGGCCGCCCTCTGTCGCTCCAGACAACTCGTCCGAGATGCTCAGAAAAGCTTCCTTCAACGCGATGGCTGCGTCTACTTCCGCGAGGACCTCTCCCTCTTCGAGGCTTTCTTGGGTGCCACCCCCTGCCGAGGCGTAGAAAGCGAGAAATTCGCCGAATAGAGCCCGCATTTCCTCCTTCGAGAGCATGCGCAGTCGCGGCGGAAGCTTTCCCCCGTCTCGATGATATTCCCGGGAAGTCGCCACAGTGGGCAGCGAGGTTGCGTCGAATAAGAATCCCTGGCCATACTCGTCCACCCCCACGGTAATCGTGTGGGTGAATTTCTGTACCGGAACGCCAACCAGCACGTCGTCTCGTCGAATAGGCCCCCGCCCCGAGGAGTTGTTGTCCAGAGGTTCCTCGACGGGTTCTTTCGCTTCTTCGGGCTTTCCATTTCCTTGACGACCCCCCTCCGCGAGCGGTGCGAAGAAATCCACGGCCACGGTAAACGCGACCACTTTTCGCGGGTTAAGATGCGCCGCAACAAAATCTGCCATCGCTTCCGCCGCGGTGTCGCCAGAACCGATGGCAAGCGCTGCTCTCCTTCCTGGGGTAGCAGGCGGACTACCCGATCCCGAACCCGTACCCTCAGCCTCCCCCGCCTCCTCGCGAGGACGATCCACCGCAGTCCCGACCAGCTTTTGCAGCAGCTCCCCCACCGACGACCGCTTCAGAACGTTCGAAGTCTTTCCTCCGCTCAACACCCACGCCGCCATCCCGGTGGCCACCTCGGCACTGTAGAAGAACTCCTTCGTGAGGTCGAAGAGCAGCGACTCGTAGCGCTTGTTGGCTTCCTGCTCCGTGAGCCGGACAAACTGGTGCTGCGCGGCCTCCGCAATGGGCTGGGAAACCTGCGGATCACGACTACTATTTGTAGTCGAGATCCGCAGGTTTCCCAGCCGACTCGTGATTTCCCTCTCCGCTTTTACGATTTCGCGCTCGCCTTCTTTGTGTTTGATATCTTCAATGGATGACGAAGTAGACACATCAGTAGCGGGCGCCGCCGAGGCTCTTGTTTCAACTCTGACAAAGCTTTCTTCCGCCCGCTCCTCCGCCTCCAATTCGGCCACGTCGAGCCATTGTTTGCCGTACTTTCTTTCGGCGAACTGCAGGCTTTCGTAGAACCCGAAGGAGCTCGCCAGGTAGTAAAACACGTAGTCCGGCCGCGGGAACAGAGAGGTCCTCATGAGATCGGAGAAGTAGATCTGGTTGTAGACGTTTGAGTAGCACAATTTCGGCCGAAGCAGCACGCGGGCGATGGAAGACGTGTTTTTTTGCTCCGAAGATTTCTTCGCCAGGAGGTTCTTTGGCTTGGCTGATGCTGGTCGTGGTGAAGGTGAATCTCGATCTTCCCGGCGGTGCTTGTTGTCCTCTTCCAGGTTACTCATCGGATCGTCCATATCGGTCATGAGTACTTCGCGGGCTGTCCGGACTGATTCCACCCACTGCGGAAAGATAACAGCACCCCACTCCTGCTTGGTGAGACCGCCGCTGGGCCTTTTGGCGAAGAAGATCCAAGGCAGACTCTGGAGAAAGTTGCGCCCGGCGGCGTCGGTAGGGGCTCTCAAGTAATTGGTACCGTTTTTGTTCACGACCCCAACCTTTGTTCTTTTCAACTCCTCGCCTCCACCGATGGTTCGTTCCTTGAGTTCAAACACGGTTTCGTCGGCGACCGACCGCGTCCCTTCACGATCCACCTGACTGACAACGAGCTTCCGGTTCTGATTCGCCAACCGACGGAAAAAGGCTGCGATTTCGTGTTTCGGGTACAAGTCTTCCCAGAACTTCCAGTAAAAGTCCGCCGGGTACGCTATGGAACAAGGACCAAGTGGTATAGTTCAGTAGCCAACTGGTACGCCTAGTACGCCGGGCGGTTTCAGAGACACGACCCCACGCATTGCCATTTGATGGGGGCAAAGGGGTGGCGTCGGGAGAGGAAACCGATTGGGAACCAGAGAGGAGTAGTACAGCACTAGCGGAACCGAAAGTGGAAAGCTATAGCTGATGACTTACAGTAATGATAGCTATAGGGCCTGAATAAAGCGGGGCGACCGAGGCGGGCAGATAGGGTGGCGAAGATGTAGATTGGTTGTCGTTGTCGATGTCGGCTATATCGCTATAGAAGGGTCGTGCAGGAGTGCACACCATCGGCCGAGCCTGCCGACCGCGACTAGTACAAGGTGGACAAATACGTACCAGAAGCCACACTTACCACCAGTTCCTGGTAGCCCGCACCATATAGGCCGCCGCGAGCCACAAGCCCTGAAGGAGCGTCCCGCCGCGGGAATTGTTCTTTTCGAGATGCCTTGGGTTCCTCAGCACGTAAGTGAACGGTTTCCCGATCTCGCCGGCTTCTCGCAGGTTCTTCTCCAAACCTTCCAGGGGCATGAGGTTCATGTCCTCCAATTCCTGACGCCGGAGTTTATCGGATACCCAGCCGATATCTCCCTCCCCCTTCTCCAACGCACAGAAACCCCCGCACTGGTTTACGAGCACCACTTTCTCCACGTGCCCGAGCTCCACAACCAACCTGTCGTGTTGCACCCTCATTGACGTCGCAGCAGTTGAGGACATTGAACTCGCGGCCTCACTACTTTGATCTTCCTGGAACACTCCACTCCGCCGCGCGAGGTCGAGCGCAGCTGCCGCGGCGGGGGAAAGATGTTGATGAAGTCCATCATCCACAACCCCTCCGCCGGGGGCTCCTACTCGATGGTGGGGCGTGCTGAGAGAAGAGTCCATCCCCTGCGCCAGGAGCGAAATGCCGCCCACCGTCGCTGCTGCCACCAAACAGACCTTCGCCGCGACCTTCACGCCCCAGCAATGGTCTACTTCGAGCCGGTGCGGGGGTCGTCCTCGTTCTCGTACAGAAGAAGAATGCATTGAATTCGAATGCCAAGCGAGGGGCAGCGTGCTCAGTCCCGCTACCGGATAGGGGGGACGGAGGTAGTTCCTGCCAAACGGAAGTTCTTGCGTGCTGCCCGGCGGATGGAGAAGGGCTGCCTGGGCCTCCGGGCCCGTCGTCATCACGTAGACGTCAGCGACGCTTGTTGCTGATGTGCTCGCCCCATCGTAGAAGCTCCTCCGAGAGGGACCACGGCCTGCGCGACGAGCAGCAGCGCTTGTAGTTCCCGTTCCTCCTCGCACTCTCAGCGGGGATAACGAGGTCCCGCTCGTAGGGGTATCGCTATCGCTATCGCTATCCACCGCGGCCGCCGCTGCGACTTCTGCGTCCTCCTGCTCGTCCCTGGTGCTGGTCGTGGAAGACGCGGCATTACTACTATCTTGCGTTTGGACGTGGCGTGGCTCGGTAGCTACGGGAATTTCGTCCCGAGGACTAGTACACCTCGATCGGAGCCAATCAGATTCTGGATCTTCCCGCAACGAGGGTTCTGCTCCCAAAAGCGGTTCTTCGACTTCTATATGTGCAACGTGATGATCCGGCGGTTCTTCGACTTCTACTTGGACAGGTCCGAGTAGTAAGTCGCAGTTGACCGCCAGCGCCGACCAAGGATGGAGTTGGAGCTGCGAAACATGGAGAAGCGCCGCCTGAAGATGCGACAGGAGATGCAAGATCACCAGGGGAGCTGCCGCAGGAAAACTCCGCTTCGATCCAGCCCGCATCTTCTCCATTTTCAACCGATCAACCCCCGCCGGTTTAATATTAATTATGCGTGCCAGATGATAGAAAGTACTCAAACAATTTAAATTTATTTGGTCAATATCAAGATTTCTCTTCCGATTCCAGATCACGAATTTACGAAAGTCGTAACGGCGCAGGGGCGGCGATCCTCTTCCTTGCTGTCTGGTGTAGTTGTAGTTCTAGTTTGTTAGGTGTCGGTCTGATTGCTACTGCTGCTGCAAGGTGCTTCTGCTGCAAGACCGCAACCCTGTAAGCATGAAGTCAAGCTCGTCTTCAACCACAAGCATAACCGCCTCGACCTCCTCAGTAAAATTCAAAATCGTGATCTTCAGGCTCCAGTTCCTGACAAAATGTTACAACACGAAGCAGGATCTTGTTGTTCCGTCGGCCCGTTTCGTCGACTTCTGAGTTGCTCGAGCTATAATCGACGATCGCACGACCACGACGTGGTTGTCGTTGACGACTGCTGGATCTTGAATCTGCTGGATCCAAGGTTGGACCAGGACCTCTAATAAGGTTTATCAAAATCCACGGAAACTCGAACTACACGACGAGGGACCGGAACTCAACAAGAACGATGTTGATGAACCAACGGGATCAATAAATTGGACATGAATGATCACTCCGAATCTAGTAGTTAACCGTTCCGTGCGTGACGACTACACCGATTTCTTTCTGCCGATTTTCATCGAGACGAGCACGAGCCTGCAATGTATTCACTCTATTTCTATACGGTTCTATGATTCAAACATGGCTGCTCGAACAACAGTCGCCATCGTATCGAGCCGCGCACGCCGACGCCCTGAACTCGGATTATTATAAGTAATTTCTCAAGAATCACAATCACGTAGACGTTCTGCGTTAAAAAAGGGTGTGCTCATGGTCATGCATGGTGGTCTTGGTCATGGTATAGAAATTTTGTTTAACATGCACATGCTGTTTCCGGAACCGGAGGTAGAGTTCGAGTTCGTATTCCGGAGGTGGAGTTTCCGGAACCGGAGCTGGACTGGGTTTTTGCTTCCGAGTATGACGAGTTCTGCTTTTAGTACATTTTTTTGGGTCGCGAAATAGAAGAAGTGCAAATTTGTATTAAAAAATCTAATTCTGAATCTATCATGCTATTCACGACTTTGGTCTTGGTGTAGTTCGTATCTATCGGATCTTCAGCGGATTATATCATAAAACATGTAAGTAGATGATGGGTACAAGCCGATCCGGACCCGGAGGAGCCTCCTGGCCGTTATTATCACAGCACGAACTATGATAGCTTTATTTATAGATCTTTTTCGGCTTTATTTTCGGCTTTCGTTTCGGCTGCCCCTGCCCTCCTCCCTTCCCCACCGCCGCGTCTCCTGTTGGCATGTGTATGGTGGGTATCCGCGTTACCGTTGGATACATCACTGCTTCTGAGGGTAGTGGCTGCGAGCTACCTTTGCTAGACCCAGAAGAATGCGTGCCGGTGGGAGACGGCGACCTTCCTCTGGGGGCAGCACCAGCTCCAGCTCCAGGAGGTCCAGCAGAAGTTATTGCACCAGTTGTTGTAGAAGCACCATTTGTGTTTGCAGGAACGGCGGGCGGATCTCCGGGAACGACTGCTGCGCCAGGAGATCCACCAGCTGGGGCCGTGGTTCCTGCGGCGACAACTGGCCCAGTTGTGGAGGAGATTGAGGCTCCTCCGGTTTTACTAGTTCCAGCCGCACCAGTGGGAACCGAAACCGTGGATGCCGCTACCCCTACCGCCACCTTCGTTGGTTGCAACAGTTCCTGCTGCATTTGGGAGGAGAGAGAATGAGTAGAGCTATGTTCCCCTTCCCGACGGCTCTGTTGGTCCGGCTGCTGTTTTGGGTGAGCGTGAGATTGAAGAGCAGATTCCACCCCCTTGTTGCTGAGCAGCTGGGAAGAAGTGGGCTGGTCGGTGCGGCGAGCGGCGGACTCGGTGCTGTCCCGGGCGTCGCCGCCGGACGGAACAGCGCTCTCCGATCGCCGGTCTTCCGGCTCTACGCTTCCGTGCTCGTGCTCGTCCCCGCAGCAACAGAAGCAAACCACAAACAACCCGGCCAGCACACAGAGGAGGGCAATCAGCACAAACAGCACCGCCAACACGATTTTGTGGCTGAAGCCTCCAACCGGGGCCTCGGAATGCTCTTGATGCCGCTCCGAAGATTCTTCGACATGATGATGATTTTCAGTGATGCTGTCCGAGTTCTGGTGTCGGTCCGATGTCTCCAAGTCCTCGTGCCGAGATTCTGTCTCCTGTTCTTGTTCGTGTTCCCCCGTGTTGTGGCTCTCCACCTGCGCCGCCCCGTGCTGGTGCTCCTCCCCTCCATTCCCGCCGGGTTTAACAGGCTCAGGCTTGATGTCTCCACCGGGTTTAACAGGCTCAGGCTCGTTAGATGGGGACGCGGTTGGAGAGGTTTCCCCCCAAGTATGTTCTTGTTGATGTTCTTCGGGCTGCTCGTCCTCCTGCGCAGCGTGTTCTTCGTGTTGCTCGCCCTCCTGCGAACCTTTGTCGTTGTCGGGAGCGGGTGCGGGACCGGGACGAGGTGCGTCGGAGGTGGTGCTGCTAGTTGAAGAAGTTTTCTTCATCTGGTCGTCTTTCGGATTCGGTTTCGCATCATCTTCTTCTGGTCCTTCTCCTGGTGCTGGTACGGGATGATCATTACCGTCCTCCTCCTTTTCTTCATTTTTCGCTGTACTCGGACCCGGTCCCGCCGGTGTCGCAGCAGGTTGCTCCTTCGAATTCTTCTCCTTAGGTGAACCAGATTTCTTCGCCTCAGGAGTCGATGTCGATGTACTAGAAGTCGGAGCAGGCTCCTTGTGTTCGCCCCAACCGAAAGGCCATGTTATTCCAGCTTGCATCTGCATGAACGCATTAAAACTTTTAGCTTCCTCGTGGAGATCACCGAGATGATCGCCGACGTGGAGATCACCGCCTGCTGACCACGTCGGCGATCTCAACGATGCTTTTCGAAAATCGAGGTTTGAGTATGACTTTGATTTTCTGCCGGAGGACGCACTTAGTGAACTTGCGCTCTCGCCCCCGCGGTCGCGTAACTGGACCGCCCCCCCGCGGTCGCGTAACTGGACCGCCCCCACCTCCGTGTCCATCTTGGAGAACAAGTGGGGAACCAGAAGAACCAACTGCAAGTGAGCTGCCGCGTGAAACAACATCAGCCTGCCACCTCCTCTTCCTCCTGCTTGATGAAGATGATGTGGATGTGCTGTTGTAGTAGGAGGATTTCTACTTCGTCGCCCCCTGCTGCGCCAGCGGTGGAACGATGTTCTGCCTTGCGGAAAAACAGTTTTGATGATTTCGCCATCGTGCGTCGAGGACACCTCGTGCGGTCTACTCCCCGCGACCATGCGGTCCTCTCCCAGCATGGTCGACCCAGTGCTCCTCTGGTTGACGTCTACATGACAGGTTTGGATTTCTGCTCTACATCACTTGATGTCTACTCGCAATATGAAGCTGGAAATCAAACCTACTGCTGGGTCCTGTGGTAGTTGAATTTACAACATCGGTTGAGCAGGACGAGCACGAGCGCGAGCTATTGCGAGTGCGCGTGCCAGCAGCAGTTTAGAAGAAGATGAACATTAAACTGATGTTGAAAGGTAAAGGTAGCTCTAGCGCTAGTGACGTAGCAGGCTTTCTTGGTAGTGCGATTCATTGTGGGCACGACGTGCTTGTCAAGGGGATCATTCGACGAGACCGATTCATCGCGACCGTAGTCATTCATACGACGACGAGACGACGACGACAAAAAAACGAGAGAAGAAAGACAGGAAAAGCAACGACACCAGTGAGGCGCATTTGTTTATCAATGTGTCTGTGTGTTGTATGTTTTGGACTTCTTCTACTGTCTTCGACGATAACGAACCGACAGCAGCGCCATGGCACGGGGGTGGAGTTCGTCGACGCAAACGACGACGAACTCCACCCGCACCCCCGTTCCGCGGCGCTCTTCCTGTTTCATCACGACAAGGCAATGAACTCCGCTTCTGAAGAGGTGATCAGCTTTCGCCACGATGACAATTAGAGGCGAAGCCCACGACCGAAATCTGATGGCTGTCGAGGACCGCGTCCGCAGCTGCGTATGCGTAACGAGAAAGTAAAAAAGACTTCTTCGACTTCTTTTATCTAGGTAGCCAACTCTAACTGCTTTTTTTAACCTGCTCCTGTTCCTCGTGTTCCACCATGCTCGTGCTCTGCTTTGGTTTTTCTTGTCTACTTCTTTCTTAGTCCAAAAGTTGTTTATGAAAACTCTTCGCACTTTGCCTCCATGTGATGCATCTATCTTCCACTTCATCTTTGACGAAGGTCAAGGTGAATCTGTTCGTAATATCTGGCTTTGAGTGAGTGTGAGAAACGGAAACCTGGGTTTGGGTAGGAATAGGATCTTCATGTTCATGCCTAGGAGTCGGAGTTCTTAGCTAGGAGTCGGAGTCCTCCTCACCCGAGCTGGAGCTGCTCCCCTGCACCTGCTGTGATGCGGCGGAGCTGGCCTTTGATCCAGCTCTTCCAGCATCGTCACTGTCGCTCATGGTCATGTTGAGGCCACCTGCCAATTTGTTCTGCGGTTGGGCTGAGTTCGCGAAAGACGAAGTGTTGCGGTCGGAAGGCCGGGAAGATGTCCTCGAAGAGCCACCATTTTCGAACTCCAGCACCTCTTCCTCCTCCGCTCCCGACCCCTCGCCCCGCGGCCTTCTCCCAGCCCCCTCGGAGGCCCTCATCAGGTAGAAGGCTTCTTCTATCGCGGAATTCCGGGACTTCTTTTTCTTTTGGTTTTGCTTTTCCCCCTCCGCCAGAAGCCCGAGTCCTTCTCGCCGGTCCACTTCCTCCATCCGTTCCCAGACCGGATCGCGGTGCTTCAGGTAGCAAAATATCATCAGTCCCACAAGTCCCCCTCCAATCAGAAGACAAAAGAACCCTGCACACACGAACGTCCCGTCCGCGTAGTCGTCGTCGGCTGTGTCGCTGGCGTCGGCGTCACCCGCACGCATCTGGTTTATGCGCGCATCTTTGGTGTCCTCGGAGGCGGCGTGCGGCTTGACTTGCGCATCTTGGTCCTCCTCGGAGGCGCCGTGCGGCTTGGCGTTGCCAGCAGCTTCTGGTTCGTGCACCTTGCCAGCAGCCCCTCTGCGGTGGAGGAAATTCATCTTGCTCGTAGTTTCTTGTTCTCTGGAAAGAGGTTGAGCTCTCCACCCATCTTCGTCCGCCGCATCCGAGCTTGTTCGCCGGGCGAAAAGATTGAGGACGCGACGACTACTACCTTTTGTAGTTTCCTTCGCATTCAATAGCGGCGCGCGGAGCGCAGACACTGCCGCAGGCCCAGGCGCTACAAGCCCCAGTACCGTGCTCCAATAGAGTGCGAGAGCGAGTTTGAAATAGAAATAGTTTGCATGGAGTGCAAATCGGGCGGCGCGCCTCACGCGTTGGCCGGGTGCGAAGTTGTAGTTCATCAGGCTATCAATAAGGACAGTGGTTGCTTGGAGTAAAAACGCAAGAACAAGAAGACCGGGTAAATATAAACTACGACAAAATACTAATACTTCTGCTCAACCGGGTTATCGCTATCGCTGTGGAAGTGCTGCCGTAATGGAGGGCGGCGGAGATGTCGTGGGTTGCAGAAACATCGGCTCGAGGTCCTCGGGACCAAAGAAACGACGTAGACGAGAACAGAAGCCACGATCGATCCTTGCGGCGTTTACCTGTGCAGGCGC
>RXOD01004456.1:0-22045 GCA_005223375.1 Amoebophrya sp. AT5.2
CAGCTGGTCCCACCATAATCGCCTGGCTCTTGGAAATGAGCGAAGACAGGTGGCAGGGTCGCATGCGAGTCGACGGCCTCAGCAAAGGGCTTGCGGGCGGTGTAGGCGACTCCATCGAATCTCGGAGCGCGCTGGTCGTGCCCGACTACAGTGTGCTGTTCGGGCCCGCTCGGCAGATCGTGGATGCCGTGTCTCGGTTTTTGCACCTGTTTTCCTACGCGATCATGGTGTTCAGCAGTTGCTTCGCCTCGAAGATACGGAACCTCTTGCACTCCGTTTTCCGCTACTGGCGCACCGCGTGGATGAGCTTCCTGGACCTGCAGTTCTGGATGGTCGACCTCGGCCTCTTCTCGAATAGCAACTCGCCGAAGAAGCACTTCTCGGCGGTCTTGAAGGTGGTTGAGGCAAGCAGAAAGGTTGTAGAGGAGCTGTTGAACGCCCTCGGAAGCAGCGGGGACGACGAGGGCGACGAGGACGACGGCGGCGGCGGTTCGTCCGCTGCTGGGGATGGTGCAGCTGCAGGACGAGGAGCTACATCAAACACGCTGATCGCGTCAGACGCTCGCTTCTGGGGCCACGACGAGGAGAAGGGAATGTTCACCAACACGACGCTTCTGTACCGCGACCTCTTTCCCGAGACGGCCCTCATCGACAAGGGGGTGCTGCGAGTCGTACTCCGACAACTCGGCTTCCGGCAGGTGGTCGACGCTGGCTCGTCAGCACACAAAAACTCTGGTTCTGGTGCGGTACCTCCGGTAGCGAAGATTTTTGACTTTGGCGCGATGGACGGCGGATACGCTCGATGGCTGAACGACACTGGCCTCTTCGAGGCGCACGCTGTGGAAGGCTCGCCAAACGTGGACAAAATTTCCAGTAACGTGCACTTTGGAGACCTCACCAAAGACCTGCGCGACCAGCTGCCCGAGTACCTCCTGCTACAAGACCTAGATACAGCTCCAGCATCCTACGTTTTGTGCATTGAGGTCGCAGAACACATCCCACCCGGCGAGAAGGCCGATGCGTTCCTCGCGAACCTCCAGCGGTTTGCGCGGACTGGGCTCATCATTTCGTGGGCGCCGCCGTGGGTGCTTGGGGAGGGACATGTCAATACGATGACCTTCGAAGAGTCGCGCGCGAAAATCGAACCGCTCGGGTTCCGCATGAACGCAGAAATAACGGAGGCGTTGCGGGCGGCGAGCCAGCTCTCCTGGGTAAAAGAGTCGGTTGCATACTATGACGCAGTAGCAGCAGCTGATGTTGATGAAGGGACCGCAACAGCATCGGGCGCAGGCGAACTCTGAAAGATCTCCGTCGCTGCAGGTCATGCAACATGCGCGGTTCTTTCGCCATTTTTCATGCGTTGTGCGATCATGTTTTCCTTGGTCTGCAGCTTTTCGCAAACCTGAGCTGGAGAGCCTCTTGAGAAACAAAACAAGATAAAAGGACGTCGAAGCAGCTTGTTGTTCTGTTGTTCCGGCGTCAGCTGATGCTCCCTCGCGTGCCAGTCACGTTTCTCATGGACTATCAGTATGCGCGAAGCATCAAGTGTAAGTGGAAGTGCTTGCCCCTTGCTGGTTTCGCGCTTTTGCTGCAGGCCCGAAAGTGCTTCAGCCGTAGCTGAGCTGACGAGAAGCTTTCTCGTGCGAACCGTAAAAATACGAAAAAGATGATTTCCATGCAGTTACGTATCATGCGACCACTTGGACTTTCGGTTTGGCAGTCTTTTCTTTGAACTATGACTATCCACGTATTGACGTAACAAGGGCCCAATCAAACAAGAAGTAGAAGATCGCCAGAAACAAGATGGAGGAATCCCTGTTCAACGTGACGGGGGGGTACAGTGAGGGCATTTTGCGAGGCCTGAAATGCGGATTCCTCACCCCGGACGACTACCGAAAACTGGGCAGCTGCGAGAGCATGGAGGACGTGCGAACGGCGCTGGATGACACCGACTACTCCGGTTTCCTACAGGACGAGCCATCGCCACTCGAAATCTCCACCATAATCGCAAAAGTACAACTGCTTTCTTTGTTTACAAAAAATTTACGACATTATTTTTTAGCAGATCGTAGTACCAGATCCAGAACCAGAAGGTCAAGGTAGTCTTCGTGCGATGGATTCCAAATCCGATCATTCGGACCATTGCCTGGTACCTACCTCCTTTCTCTTCACGATCACGCAATCAGGCAAAGCAGAAGCTGGCGGATGATTTCGAGTACATCAAGGCCCAGTCCGTGGAGCCATTGGTCTCTTTCATGACCTTCATCCAAGTCGAGAAAATGATTGACAACGTCATCAACCTCTTGCAAGGTACTACTCTGAAGAATCCATTGTTGTTGCTCCTGCTCGAAGTAATAAGTTTGGTAGCTTCAAGTTCAAATCATGCGTGGAAATTTACTTGATACGTTTTTACTCCAGGTGCATTGAACGGCAAGCCGGCCATAGAGCTGCTGGCGAAGGCGGATCCCCTTGGCTGGTTTGAGGAGATGAAGACCATTCCTTCGCTGGATCTCTCGCAGGGCTACGAGGACCTGTACCAGACGATTCTGATTGACACGCCTGTCGGGCCCTACTTCGAGGAAGTACTGAAAGCGCTGTCGGAAGACGGGAAACCACTCGGCAGAGACACCGGTACATGATAAGAAAGTAGAAGGAAAAATGAATGTACGTCTGCCTCTAGCTACTTCCTTGGTGATCATGGAATAGATTGAAGAAGCTTCGACCCACTGATGATGAATCGAAAACTTGTTCCAGATGTGGGTTCGATCCTGACCGAGCAAGACCTTGAGGTGCTGAAGAATTTGTTGAAAAAGGGATGGCTGGAGAAGTTTTACGCCTTCTGCATGACGCTCGGCGGCATGACAGCAGAAGTAATATATAAATTCATTGACAATTTTGCTTGCTATTCTTTTTCGTATGGCTATCTATGAAAGAATATGTACATGATGATTTGGCTGTGCTTCCTCGTGGTCGTGGATCACGTTCGCGCCTTTCTGCGCGCTTTCATAAAACAGAAGAGAACGAGATTCATTGAACGAAAAAAAATGTGATCCACAGATCATGGGCCACATTTTGCAGAGCGAGGCGGACTTTCGGGTACTGAACATCACGCTGAACAGCATGAATACCTCGCTGGGGTCACAACAGAAAATCGCAGACCGCAACGCGCTTTATCCATCTATCGGATACCTCTATCCAGAAGGTACTGGATCTGGATTCTATTTCTACATTTGGGGAATCCGATTCTGATTCTGACAGCGAGCGCTAGAGGCTAGAGTTTTTCTTTTTAGTTGTACCGTCAGGCAAGAGCTGCAAGTAGAAGAAACAAATCGAGAACGAAGAATCACGTTCATACGTGATTCCACATCGTCACTAAATTGATGCAGGTACAGAGAAGCTGTGCAAGGCGTGGAACCAGACAACGGTGCGCGCGGCGATCGAGCCCTACAACATGTACCGGGAGTTGTTCGACAGCGTGAAAATGTACTACGACAAGGAGGCGAAAGAGCAGAACTCGCGGGCCACCTCGGGTGTGGTCCGAAACCCGAAGTCCATGGAGGACATGCTCTTCACGGAGACGGCGAAGCTGTACGAGCTTTCGTTCGACCAGCAGTTTCACTACGGGGTGTTCTACTCCTTCGCGAAACTGAAGGAGCAGGAGATCCGGAACCTCGGGTGGATCTGCAACATGATCGTCATGGGCCGCCGCGAGTTCGCGGACGATATCATCCCAATCTTCGCACCACGGGCGTGATACTTCCGTCGATACGGTGCGACGCTGCAGACCGATTGATCGAGGAAGTACAACTACCACAACCACGTCAACGTCTACGTTGTGATCATGTACTTACCTCGAACAAGCGACGACTCATGCATTAGAAAGAGGTGGCATTGAAAGAAATATGCTACCGCGGTACAACACGTCTCTCTTCTTCTTGCTCGTGGCGACGGTTGCACCATAGTACAGACTTCTTTCACAGATACAGAACCTTGACAAGGGCGAGGGCGTGGCATGCCTCCTCGAGACTCATTTTTTCTTTTTTTTCGACGTAACCTCTCTAGACTACGCTGAAGCTGACTCTGACTGACTCATCCGCATTCTCACTTGGTTGAGCCGATATGATATACCGAATCCCCCGAGATGAAGAAGCTCTAGTAGTCTGTAGTTCCCGATCATGGTCGTAAGGCGAACGGCAAGAAACACGGAAACTGCCGCAGTGCGACAGGTACCTCCAGGTGGAAGGTGCTCCTGCGGTAGTACAAGTAGGTGCGGAAGCGGATAAGACTTTTATCCTTATCCTTTATCGCTTCATCGTTTTTTGGCGGACGAGGAGCAGTAGCCGTTCACTTGGTGTTGGTCGTCACGCCATGGCGAGACGATATCTGTGCAGACGGGACCAGCACGACGAAGGGAAGACGATCTTCATTTTATATGATCCACCTACTGGTGCTTCTTCTCCCCGCACTCATTCTGCATTGCGAACACGAAGAGTTTTTAAGTTCTTTTCATGATGAGATTCTTGAGAGGGCCCGTTCGGGGGAGAAAATGAGAGCAAGGACGCGGCGCCTCGACTATGCTGCTGCTGCGATTCTTTTTCACGCGGTATGCGGAACCCGAGCCGCCGGCGTGTTGATGATATACCTGTATAATCAATCGTTATATTGGAGGACGCTTACTAGTCGTGGCGCTCCGTGCGTTCGGCTTCGGGTTCGGACTCGGAGATGAGAGATGAAAGAGAACGAATTGCATCTCAGCCCTTCTTCAGTCGACCCGATTGCACTCCTTGCTCGTGGAGCTGCAGCCGCTGCTGTAGTACGGGGGCTTTGGAGGAAGACAACAGGCGGTGAGCGGAAAGGAGTAAATGATCAACATCTTTCTATCAGCATCGCTACAACGCAGGTGAACACATAGAATGCCAAGAAAATCGTGGCGATGGAGCAACAACCAAATTGGCAATTTTTGTGGTATGAAAGCTTTGGCACTGGCCGCACGAAATTCATTGCTCACAAATTCATAATAAATCCGACATCGCCCCCGCAAGTGTAGTTTTGCAACGAGGCATCAAATGATTCATCATCATTGATTAAGACGACACGACTTGTTACTCAGAATTAAAGAAATTGAAACGTAAAAAAAAATCTTTGTTCAAATAGCTATACATAGACGAACAAGACGCCACGGCTACGGCAACGGCTTCTGGGTGTGGCGCGGGCCCAGGCGAAGGCGATGGCTGACGCAGCTGAGGCAACCACGCCACTTCGACGAGGGCTCGACGTGGAAGAAATCAATTTCGATTTCGAGCCTGTGCCTCCAGAAGAGGTGACGCCCGCGGTGGTGCGGCCTGAGGCAGTCAAGCTGGCGCGTGTACCACTTCTTGGCAACACTGACTACACCACGTGCACGAAGTCTTCTACCGGCGGCGGCGGAGTTTCTGTTACTTCTTCAGTGACAGGGGAAACCGTTGTGGTGCCGCCTCTTCCATTCCAAGGGGCAGGACTGTCCTCGCCCGCCGCGGAAACCACACTCATAAACGCACCGCAAGAAGAAGAGAGTAGTTGTGCACGACACGACGACCGGGTGCTGCTGGACAATGAGCCAACGGACCGGACGAGCTCCGGAACCGGCACCCATGACGATGACCGCAGTCCCGTGATCCTTAAGCTGCCGTGGGATTTTCTGCGGCCCTACGGCGACACGCCGGCGCTTGTGTCGTCGGCCGACGATGAGGATGGCGAGCAGGTCCTGGAGGAGCATGCATTCCCATATGCCAGCACGCCGTCGACGCTCGCTCCCGCAGCTGCAAAAAATGAAGTGGACAGAGCCGCTGTTGCGCAACGCCCTGCTTTCGTCGTCAGCACGCCGAGCGCGGCCTCGAACACCGCCGAAGTGCCCAGAAGCCCCCCAACGCATCCCGCGTCCACTTTATTTCCTCCTGCTGATGATCTAGCGCTTCGCGTTCGATCCTTTCACCGTGCGGTATTTCTCTGCGACCTGGTCAGCATGAAGGAGGAAGTGCGTCGTGTGGCTGCAGAAGCAGGAGCAGAATCCTCACATCAACTGGAACCTGTGGAACGGCTCACGAATTCCGTGAACGAATACGGGCACACCGCTCTCCTGATCGCTGTGGCGCGACGGCCCCACGCGCCAGTCGAGTATGGAGAGGTCATCGAGTTTCTGCTGAACTGCTGTGCCGACCCGAAACTGGTCGGCGAGCGCAAGCGAGGCAAGGCGCAGCCGCTTCTGCTGCCGCCGTGTACTAGTGGGGTGCCAGCACCACCACCAGCAACGCTTAGCACTGGTGCATCTCATTCGAATCAAATTCAAAGTTCACCTGGTGCACGAGCAGCTCCTCGTCCTGGTCCTCCTCCTGTCATCTCAATTTCGCCTGCAGCAGGAGTAGGGCGACGAGACCAACTGCCGGGGCCGAGGGCGGATGCGACGTTGGAGATACCTGGCGCGCAGAACAACGAGGTCACGCACGAGGTGCAAAACCTAAAACAACCAAAGGAGGGTCCAGCAGCTCCGCCGCCGCCGCCCGATGCAGGCGCCCCGCTAGCAGGGAGCCGCACTTGGAAAAGTGGGGTGAAATTTGCGGTGTACCGCGCCGTGTTCCGGTTTGCGAGCAAACTGATGCTGTTTCGCCGGACGCGAAAAAGGGTTCCCGCAGGAGTTGTGCCTTCAGGGGGACGCCCGTGCTGCCCGAACACAGCTTCAAGTGGCCGGGACATTCCATCGGATCCGGCCTCGGATGATGCCAACCGGAAAACGGAAGTGCATATAGACGAGCAGGATCAACACAACCGCAATGTGAATCATATCGAGCTCCCAGTTGCACCTACGCAAGGACAGAAGCTCCAAGGAGCACGTGAATCCCAATCCGTTGCGGAGGTTGCTTCACTATCACTCTCCGCTACTTCTAGTGGCGCCAGGCCGACCAGCTCCACCTCCAGCATGACTAAAGAACAGACAGGAGCGGTCGGCGTAGCGTCCCGGAACACGACCATCTCAACGGGCGTGAGCGGACGCGTCAACGAGCGGCAGTACCCCTGGCAGGTGTTCTGGAGTCCGCTCGACGAAGCGGTTTCCCAGCAAGATCGCGCACTGGTGTCCCGCTTGTTGCAAGGTGCAAAACCGCAACACTGGTTGTCCCAAGACGCTCAGGGGGCGCATCCAGGTACGCACGAAAGTAGTGCTGGTTTCCGAAGTGCAGCACCTGCCGGCTCGGCAGGCGACACACCGTCCAGGAGTGCGCAAATGGCAACATGGTCGTCTCCTGCAGCTGCAAAGTTGGGTCCCCAGCGGCGCCGTTGGGAGAAGCGGCTGTCGTCGCTAGCAGACGCACTTTCGCTGCTTCCCGATTTCTACCTCGAGCTCGACTATCGCATGGAGCTATCGCCGTGGAATTTGTTCGCCCTAAATCTGTCGCATTTCGAGATCGGACCCTCCGATACGGTGAGGGTCTGGAAGCAGGGAAGTAACTTGCGCATCGACAGCACCCTCGCGTCCTATCGGAAGAAACGCGTGCGCGGCCTTTTCAATTTCGAGCCGCGACTGAAACGAAGAAGACTCACGACGCTGTTTGTCTCCGACAGCGGAAAGGACGATCACGCGGGCGAGGCAGAGGAAGTGGTGGCGCCAGGGCGGCCAGCGCCAGCGGGAACAACGTCGGCATCAACGCCCACCTCGCCTAGTGGCCGCCCGTTCTGTGCGAGGAAACTCATCCTCGTGAACCACACAAAGGGGTGCTACTCCCAGGCTGTGGGCGAGGAGCTGGACGATGCCGAGCGCGAGCAAATCGTGGACGAGTTGTTGGGCAGCGACATTCTCAGTTGGGACTTCAGCTTGCTTGTCCGGGAGAAAAGGATGAAACCCCCATCCACTTCCAGCACATCCGCTTCATCGAGTACATCAACGACCGCGACGAACATCAAGACGCCGACCGTTGATCTCAACGGGTACCCGTGCGAAAAATGCGAGTTGCACTTGGACACGACCGTGCACTTAAGGCAGAAGGGGAAGGCGAACTGGATCCGGCAGCAGTCCTACCAGAGCTATTTTGGAGAGCCGCTAGAACAACGACCGGGGCCAACGAAGAAGTGGCCGTCTACTTCGCCAACACCAGAGCAGGGTAAAAAACCCGGGGGCCCCGTCGAGGAGGAGGGCGAGGATTTGGGAGAAGCTGACTGCTCCACATCATCCTCGTCGCTGACAAGCAACGAGTGGGAAACCTACGTGCCCGAAAACGTCGTCGAAAACTTCTTGGACTCGTTCACGATGTTCGAGCCGAATTCTTCTATCGCTGGTGCGGTTGTGGGGGGTCCTCGGGGAGGACATCAGCTTTTTGATGTGAATGAGGACAGTATGGAGGAGATCGAGACGTTGGGCCCAGAGTCTACGTCTTTTCGTTTCGCGGCCGACGGTGTTCCCCGGACGCCCGCCGCGACGGCGCTCCTTGCGGAGCCGCAAGCTTTTCCCGGAACCGAGGACGCGTACCCCCCGCTTTTCACGCCGCTTAGCAGCCGTCCGTCAGTCTCGCTCTTCAGTGGGCGGGGAGGTGGAGAGCAAAGCGGGATAGCGAAACCGGGCGGAGACCAAGGGCCTGAATTCGTCCGCCGACCGCACAGGAGTCTGCGGTCGGCAACAGCCTCAAGAAGACGACGGAGCGAAGACAGCGACGGTGTTGGCGCCTCGTCTGGATCGCGACGACGATCGAGTAAAAAGTATATCACGTCAACAACGTCGACGAGGACCGCGGCCGTGCTGTCGACGAGGACGAGACAAACGCAAACTATGAAGATGTCCGGGCCCCCGCGGGCCGCAGCTTCAGGCCCAGGCCCAGGCACGACCGGGAATATAAATTTTGGTACTAATGGTCAACAGACATTGACGCACGACACGAACGACCACGCGGTCTCTTCCTCAACAGAGCGGCGAGACTTAGTTGGGTCGCGAGAGCGTCAGGTGAAGCTCGACATGTGGCTTACGGAGTCGTTTCCGCTGCAAATGGACGACCTCTCCCCGATTTTGGAGCTAGTCAGCGAGCGCCATCGGACGTTCCGGAAAGTCTACGACATCTGGAAACAATTTGCATCTGCAACTTCGTCAACTACTGCAGCGGCGTCTACGACGGGAGGTGGTGCCACCAACAGCACCTCTACTTCATCTGGCGGCTTCCCAGTGAGGATCGCCGTACCGATAAATTTTGCTGTGCGGGCGTGCATGGAGGTGAAAAGTTTCGCTTATCTGCCGGCGGCGAACCATGCGGAGGCAAGCGAGGCAGATTTCTTTCGCGTACCGGAAAGCTACGCACTCAAGACCCGACGCGAACACGCATCGAGCAACATAAAAGGCAAAAAAAAGCGGTCGCTTTTCGCTAATGCTTATCTGTAATTCAAGGTGCGTATTGAACGAGGAAGAGGGGGCCATTTGTTTGCAATTGCATTCAAACGGAGAGTCGTTTGCTCCGTGTCTGGTTCGCAGACGCACCCGCAGAGAGAGAAACCTCGACAAACGCTCTCAGTCTCTCCAACGGCGGCCTTGCCCAACAAGAGGCGGTTTGAAGGTCCCGGCTTCTAGGCGTCCGGACGGCGAATAAGGACTGCAGAGCAGCTAGTCCTCTGTGTCTGTCTGCGACGTGAGCCAGATCGAGATCTCGATGCGCTGCAAGTCATCGCAGGGAAGTCGATCGAGCTGATGGGACAGTAGAGCGACTACAGGAACAGGAGCCGCGAGATCGTTATTTAAAGAGCGAATACCTTTTACTTTTTACCTCTTCTAGTAAATTGCCTGTGTGAGGCTGAGGGTGAGCAGGGGTGCGGGCGAAGGAGGGTTTCGAGAGCTTGATGAACAAGTTAGTAGTAGAAGTACGTTCAGAAAAATCTTGCTCTTGAGCAGACCAGTGTCAGACAAGAGGTAGAGGTCTTGGTCTCGACAGGGACAAGCCAGCAGGACCTTGATGCTGTTAACCCCTCCTGACAGTATATTATGGCATGAGATTTTACGTAGAATCATTAACATCGCGATCGCACTTCATGATTCCGATTGAAATTTTAACTTAGTCTTAGCCTATACGGCGTAATAGATCTAGAGTTAGAGATAGCCAAAGCCATAGCGACGTCAAAGACTGCATGTGCATTCACAAACACAATTTCATAATGGCCCTGATCCGTCCGCGTCCCACCGACGGCATCGGCTTCGCGCTTGTGTCTTCCAAAAGCTCGAAGAGCATCAAGTCATCAAGTCATCACTTCGATTTTGTCACGACGACCAGCTGGCGCATCCTCCTTCACTTCGCTCTTCTGGCAGGCAGCACCTTCTTCACGACGGCTGCTCCGGTTGGGTCCCACCGGACAACTAGCAGTAGTGAGTCAAGTAGCGCTACTAGCTCAGGGTCAACAAGTGATGCAGCTACGGCTGCACAGTCAGCCGCGATTCCTCTCGGCGCCGCGCGCATCCGGCGAAGGAACGTGGTGGTTCAGGTCTCGTCCGAGAAATTCCAACATGATCATGGTGGACTACACGAGAACGGAGCTTCCTGGGGGTCGTTCGAGCGGAACCTAACGAGGCACGTGCAAGTAGGTGCGGATAGTTTGAAGTGCTCGCTATTCACGCTGGGCAGAGCAACTAGACCAGCATCTTCATCTTCATCCACCGGTAGTTCCGAAGAGGCAGCTGCGCCCCTGGAGCCTGCAATTGCGGGAACGGAAACGACGCCCTCCACCCCCACCGCGGTGGAAAATATTGGTGGCGTACATCCTCGAGTCTCATCGTCTACAACTTCAGCTACCGTGGTTCCTGGTGTTCCACCTGCAGCAGCGCCAGCGGGGGCGGACGGCGACGTCACTACAGATGAAGAAGAGGATCTCACTTTTGACGGATATGAGTACGACCTCCCAACGCTGCGGGACCTGCTTTTCACCCGGGTGGGACAGTTTCAGCGGCCACCACCTCGGTTGCAATTGGCGCACCCCGGGGCTGCTCGTCGTCCGCAGTGTTGGGAAGTGGAAAAGGCGGGCGATACGTATTGGGGCTACCAGTTGTGCTTGGGGGAACGAATTCGGCAATTCCAGCGGAGCGACCCGTCGTCGGGCTACAGCTTGGGTACGCTGTCATCACAACTCGTTGCCGCGTTCGTGGACGAGGTGGACACAGAACTTTACTCCACGGCAGTAGAGGATGAAGACCTCAACAGCGATGGTGAAGATGAAGACGAACAACCACCGAACGACGAGCAAGGGGGCCAGAATCTAGATGATGTTGATCATGGTGCCGAAGAAGAAGATAGAGCTGACGAAGCTGCGGCCCTAGCCGCGGCAGCTGCTGCAAGAAGGAGGGAGACCGAGGCGCGGGACCGCGTGTGGCGGTTTGGATTCACCTTGGACGCAGTCTTTTCCGCTGCGGAGTGGCGTCGGCGCGCGGCTCTCTATGGCAAGAACGAGTCGATGGGAGAAGCGGAAAACTGGAGCTTCACGTCGTTCTATGATGACGCGAAGGCCGGGGCAAACGATGTCAAAACGATGCAAATCAACCAGGTAGTGGAGCCGACGACGAGACCGGGCAGGGCGGGGCCAAGGAAGGCGTCAGGAAGATCAGGAGGTCGTGGAGACCGACGAGAAGATCAAGCGCCAGAAGATGAGAAGGGCGCTGGACTGCCACCCGCACTCGAACACATATCGTCGCGCCAACGAGCGGTGCTGGGAAGAGGGCTTCGGAAAGGGAGCGCCGAGCTCGTGCTGTTTCAATACTACAAAGGAGGCACCGACGGCCGGAAAACTGCCGTCCGGATATCCTGCGGTAAAAGGCGTGATACTTATCCAGCGATGTTAAATAATATGCAAATTCACCGCTCCACCTCCTCGTCGAACAAGCGGTCGACGACGAAGTCGAGCGACATGTAGTAAAGACCATACTCACAATGAATAACAATACATCGTCCTCGATCTTCCCGACCAGGTGAGCACGCACCCTCGCTGTCCAAGGTTTCTGAACCGCGGCCGCTGGAGTATGTGGTCGACGTATCTTCTCCCGCATTGTGCTCGCAGCGCGATCTGGAGGCTTTTGGAATGATGAAGTACGTGTCAACTTTTTCCGGCTCCTCCTCGTCTTCCTCTCCTGGGGCGCCGCCGGGCGCAGAGGACAAGGACAAAAAGTCCGCGAAAAGAAAAGCGAAAGCAAAAAGGACGTCGTCCTCGCGAACAGAGTCGAGAGGGCGTACTACTACTACAGGAGATCTTCATGGAGATGAGGAACGTGTGATCGAGAATGTGATTACGTCGGACAACGGTTTTTTCCAGACGTCTGCTGTCTCGGAGGTCCGGGTACTGGAGCGCGCGCTGCGGCGGAGCGACGAACGGAAAGCGCTGCAGCGGTGGATTGACCAGCACGAGCGTAACGAGGATCAGAAGGCAGATGATGATTATGATGATGATGTCGATGAGCACGACCCCCAAGAAAGCGGCGGGGGGACAGCATCATCCGCAAGCGGCGGGGGCCGTAAAATATTGAAATCCGCGGCTGCAGCTGCTCGTGGCCTCTGGAGAAAAGCGGTCCGCAAAATAGTGCGGCCGGCTGTTTTGTGGGTAAGAGAACTGCGGATCTGGCCGTGGAACTGGGGTGGTGGAGGACGAGGGTCTAAGGCGAAGCCGGTCCCGGAGAGTAAAAACCTGCTCGATAGTCTGCTGAGAATAGCGAACGCGTGGCACTCTAGGGCCACGAGCTTGTGGGCCGGAGTGGGGGGCCTACTGACGGGAAGAACATTTTTTCCTTTTTCGTCATCATCTGCGGGCGGCCCGCCCGACAACAGCGTCGGGGCCAAGAACAGCACGAAGCAGGGTCCTCGTCGGGCTCCTGCAGCGGATCGGGTTCGCGAAGCGAGTACCCCGACCACGAGGTCCAGAGCATCAACTACCTCCGGCGTCATGACAGATACCAGTGATTGGCCCCGTCGTCCCCACGTCCGTCTACTAAAAGAGAGCGTACCGCTGGACGCGCTGCTGGGAAAGTACTTTGGGCAGTGCGTGAACCAGAGCGAGGGGTGGTGGGCATACGAGTACTGCTTCCCGCATGGCCTCCGGCAATTCCACACCGCCGGCGAGCAGTCGAACGAGATTGAAACTGCCTTCTCCCTCGGTTTTTCTGAGTCTGCGCTCGGGAAACTGCTCAATCTTCGCACTGGGATCGTGAGCGACTGGGCACGCGAGGCACAGCACCTGCTGCACCGTCGTCCACAGGATCACGCTGAGCAGCTCCGTCGAGCAGGGGGTCGAAATAGCACGAAACCTGCCGGAGCGGGAGCAGGAGGAAACTACCCCTCGAGAAGATCGCCGGTCTGGCCGCTCAAGCGGATGCAAACGCGCGAGTGGCTGAAGGACTCTCGGCTGGTGCTTGCTGGCGAGTACAACGCGACGGGCTGGTACGATTTCGGCGAGGCGCCGCTGGTGGGGGGCTCGCTGCGGCGGGCCGCGCACCGCGGAGAAATGCGGGAGTTGGAGCGCGCGTTCGAGCTCACGCACTTGGACAAAGCGGTACCCCCGCCAGCCGAGATCCCGCTGTGGACGCCAGGTGGGCGGGAAAAACTGAAGCAGTTCCGGCGCGAGACTGCGCTCAAAATCTACGGGGAAAACATGCTGCAGGTGCCAGCATTAGTACCACAACCGGGAGCGCCTCCGGCCCCTCCGCGCGTTGCTAAAAATGCCTCGATTGCTCCTGCTCCTGCTGGTGTAGCAGACGGCCCCGGACGAGTGCAAGCTCCACCCGGTGCGGCGGCGCGCACGGCCGAGCGCATGCGGAAGGCACTGCGCGGAGTGGGACCCCGGTTCGCCCGGAGCGTGGAATACGCGGACTTTTTCAGCCCTGTCGGGGAGCCAGCCTGCTGGAAGTCCGCAGAGTTCTACCAAGTGTTCCACGACGGACCGGAAGATGTGGAAGCCGGCAAACATAAACAAGGCGAGGCAGCGGCACCAGGGGATCCTGGCGGCGCTGAGGGCGAAGGCACCGAAAAGTTCCTCGTTCGCCCAACAACGCCGCGTTTAGATATTTCGCCTGTGGTGGATCTGATTAGGCCAAGGCACGTGCCGGAGCTGAAAATCGTTCCCTTCCCGAAAATGCTCTTCCAAACCCTCGCGAAAAGCGACGAGGTACAGGACTACCCTACTTTGTAGATAGACAACTAGATGAACTTCTACAAGTAGTAATAAATTACGTTCGGCCCCCGGCGCTTCCGCTGAGGCTTCCAGTTTCAACATCAGAGACACGATCTTCAATGTTTGTCCGCGCATCTTCTTTATCAGGAATCTCATCCTTTCTTGGCGAAGTGGGAGAGGATTCCGCGGCTGCACGCAGTGTGGCAGCGGCTTGTCGGCGGTACGCGATGCGAGGAAACCGGCGCCGAGCGGGCCACGGAGGTGTTTTTCCTCTGCCCGCCGCCGATTTTTTCCGACGAGCGGCAGGACGCATCTTCGCAGCGCGACATGATCGGGGGACGAGGGAGCTCCGGCACTTCCTCCCGGTTCGGTCTCGGAGCGAGAGCTGCGGGCGGACCGACTCGTGGGGGCCGAGGCGTTTTCGGGCGCACAGCAGGAGCACGGCCCGACGTCGGACGAGGGGGTGCTCGTGGCCGAGGCACCCACCGGGAGCAGATGAACGGGAATCTCGATGGCGATTACGAAGACGAGGACCATGACCTCGCAGCCCTTTTTGCAGGCGGCAAGGTTGAAGGAGGAAGGCCTCGTAAACAACGCCTGGGCGTCGACGACGAAAATTCGTCCTCTAGCCATAGGAATAATGCCAAGAGTAACGGGAGCGCAAGAAGGACCACCGCCACGGCAACAAGCACATCCACTCACCTTGAGAGTATTTTCCGATCTTCTGAATCGGAAACGGACGACGTTGAGTCGGATGAAGAAGATGGCGAGGTGGAAGACCCAGATCATGATCAAGAGGAATACATCGAGTACTTTGGCGAAGAGGAGATGAGGAGCGCAGCGTCAAGATCAACTCCAGTTGCTGTCACCCTCGACCGCGAAGGAAGATTCTCCGCGTCAACTAGAGCACAGGACCGTGACGATCCTGAGGCGATGCCGCGTTTGCTGCAGAAAGAAAAAGGACTTCTGTACTTTGCAACGGGGGGCGGACAGCAGCAGGCCGCGAGGGCGCTTCGTCCACTACCTGACACGCGCAGTATGAAAATTTCGGCAGTAAACCACGACCAATATTCCGCAACGTTCTCAGATCATCAAGTAGAAGTACGGAACGCGACCGATGCGGCTGCCGCGGGAGTAGCCGACTCTGCCGAGGGAGGAGGTGCACTTGGCCGGAGCCACCATGGGCGAGAAGAGGGAGGGGAAGTAGCAGAAGCTGCGCGCCTTTCTACTCCCGGCAATGTCATCTATACGGCGTTACTCGAACAGAGCGCGCGGTTCATTCCAAGCGCCTCTGCGAAAGGGCCCGAGACCGCGGCTGACGGCGAAAGAGTCGGTGCGGGACGTCGAACGCGACGAGGTGGTTCTTCTTCTTCTACTGGCACGCGCACGGATGATAAGGATATTAAGTGGCCTTCGGAGCCGTCGTGGGACGAGGAAAGCCTCCTACGACAGCGCGTGAAGCGGCTGGAGCGGCGGTACCAGCACATGATCCATGACGAAATGCATGTCGTGGCCATCGCAGAGACGCTGTGCCAGTACCGGCTGGTTATCTCCGCGCCGGCGGTATGCGCGCACCCGCAACTGAACACTGTACGGCCGGTCCAGAGCAGCAGGCGACGACGACCCGAAAAGAAAGACGAAGGAGACGTTTTCAGCGGACATCAAACCGAGACGAAGAAGCACGTCGAAGTAGTCCGGTGCGGGGCAACACAGCGGTAATTACAGCGGGTGGAGGATGAAAAATTAAAATTATCGGGAGGTTCGTAGGAGCACGTAGCTAGACCAAGTCATGATGGAGGAGAAAACAGCAGTCAGAGATATTATAGGCTCGTGACCAGCTGCAGCTTGACCTTGATCTGAGCGTTCGCGTTCTTGTCTTCTTCTTTTCGAAATGGGGTCGCTGGCGTGTGTCCGTCTCCGTTTATTTTCTGTACATGCTGAAATTTTTTGTAGTTGAACACACCAGGAGGCGGAGCTGTTGTTCTTGTACACAACCTTATTTGTGCGTGGCGGCGGACGCCATGTTGAAGTTGATGGATCGGATTCTTTTGGTACCACTGTGGCGCCACGCCGATGCCAACCGATTTCCTGCGGTGAAGCAAATCTTTTCAATCGCACGGACTGACGAGATCGAGCAAGACAGGGCACTCGTCCACTGTTCCACCTGATTTTTTTGCTCGATGACGCTTGCTCCCCCGTATTTCTTGACCGCTTTTGGTTGCGCTTGCTTAGTCTCGAACGACCGCGACTGCAGAGCGCGCCGAGAACCTGAAAAATCGATAAGAGAGTCGCAGCATGCCGGGTTTGAGCGGCGAAAGGTGCTCTTGATGCGGAGTGATGGTGCTACTTCGCGATGTGCTTTATGTCGCGCGATCGATGGTGGAGAGCGAAGGAAGAGGGGCCCCCAGAGGCTAATCGCTCGCGACGGCGAGTGCAAGGCCCGAAAAAAGCCCCTGAGGGTATTGAGGCCACTCTTACCCTACTTAGGCCATAAACCAAAGAAAAAGAGTAAGAGAACTAATACTAGAAAAATAAAACTCGCTGCTTTTTTTTATCCCTAGAAAATGTCTGACGAGCCTCCGCCTGCTGGCGATGGCGGCGATGAACAAGAGATCGAGGAGCCGAAGGAAACGGTGCCCGAGACTCTCAACCTACCTTTGTTCTGGCAAAACGACCGCCTCAGTGATTGCCTCATCAAACTCCCAGCAGCAGAAGCAAGCTCAAGCTCTTCAGAAGAGAAAGACACAGCGGATGCTGGAGGCGATGAAGGGGCGCCACCAGCGGAAGAGGTGAGTACTTTACTACGTCTCGAAACCCTGCTTCTTGGCTTTCGAAGAATGCGAATGAAGTACCATGCATGAGCCTTCAAATAATCTACGACAATTTGCTTGATTTCTTCAGCTCGGCGACAATGGCGAAGCTGGCGACGGAAGTGCCAGCAAGAAACCAACGGAATGGAAGTGCCACAAGGTGATCCTTTGCGCAGCCTCCGACTTTTTTTACGAGAAGTTCATTTTGGGCGGCGGCGGTGGCGCTGGCTCGGCAGAAGAAGGTGGAGCGGAGGGCGGCGGGGACGAGGCTGCCGCAGATGGGAACGGGGGAGCCGAAGATGGGAACGGTGGCGGCGATGTCGTCGTCATTCCAGCGCTTCCCAACGATCCCGTGACTCGGAAAGAATTGGATCTCACCGACGCCGTCCCGCTGGCGCTACGGTACTGCTACTGCAACCAGGACTGGGCTGAGATCGAACCCGACATCGTGGACCCCGTTGCGCTCTTCGCGGCCGCAGCGCTGCTAAAAAGTAACTAAGGATGTAGCATAAATTTTGCCTTTGCGTTACTAGTACTACAACTAGAAAATGCAAACGCACATACCCATAGATACGCATACCTCAACCAATCCGTCCTCGCGGCTCTCGCATGATGTAAGTAGGTGCCTAATGGGATGTGATGCACATCATGCATGTCTTGCCCATGACGCGATTTTCGTTTTATTTCGTTGTTTTCAAATGCATCAAGTTCTTTCATTTTGGTGGAACTCGATTCGCACGACAGTAAAGTCGCTCGTGACTCGGTCCCTGCAGTACCTGGAGGAGACGGTGCTATCGCGGGACACTTGCGCGTCGCTCTTCTACCACTCAACGCTGCTCGGTCCCGCCGCCGCGGACTTGTGCGAGATGGCGCGGCAAAAGTTACTCGACGAGTTCTGCTACCTGGGGCCGGACGACTACGCCAAGCTCTGCAGGTTGCCGATGGAATCGCTGCTTCCGCTGCTGCAGGATGACGATCTACTCGTGCAGGACGAAGGCGAAGTTTATGGCCTGGTGAACCGTGTGCTGCGTACCCGTCTCGAGCGAACAGAGCAGACCCTGTCGCTGTCGGGCGTCAAGTTGAGCGAGGCACAATTCTTCGTAAACCAGCCGGTACTCTTCGAATTGGTGTTGGTAGAGTCCGGTTGTGCGATCACCTCCGGAAGTTACTACCCACCAGAATCGGAACGGTACAGTGGCAGAACGCAAGAACGAATCGTCGTCGAGCCTGGTACGCGCGGCGAATTCCCGTTTCCGGAAGAAGAGGGGTACTACTCCTTGATGAAAGTAGAATACGACACCAGTACATCAGTATTGCTTTGATGCTCAAGATGAAAGCAGCAGGTGCTACTATCTAACGTTGGAGGACGAAGAACAAGCCAGCTGCATCTCTCTGCATCACCATTAAACTTAAAACTAAGTAAGTATATCGAAGCAAGAGGATGAGGATGAGGAAGACCAAGACGAACACCAAGACACACACAGGTTCGCCCTCGCCCTCGATATGCCGTCGCTTTACAACACCAACGTGTCGGCCCTTCAGGCTCCGGAGATCGTGATTCGTGCGCTAAAAGAAGTCCTCCCCGAAGATGCAGATCCAAGCAATCCCGCAACCTCGGACGAGGTGAAAGTCGATAATGCCCTCCGGTATGAGGTTATCGCCGAGGGAATTTTGCCTAAAGAGGCGTACGTGAAACAGCCGACGTCGCCGTCCATGCGGAGGAAGCTAGGCTTAGCTGAGACTGCTACATCTTCTGCAGGGGAAAAAAAAGTCGCGGAGGTTGGCGGCGCTGGGGGCGGGGGCGATGGCGGAGCAGACGCAGCTGAAGGTGGCGGAGACGGTGACGCCGCTGAAGCAGAAGAGCAACCGGTCTACTCTGTCGCACTTAAGTTCAAGGACGATTCGCGGGGAGAGATCCTTTTCTCGGTGGCAGTGACCGAAAAGGGTGCAACTGCGGGAGACGAAGAGGCTGGTGACGAGGGTGCCGCTGCGGAGGGTGGTGGCGACGCAGCTGCTGCAGCTCCTGGTGCCGATGGAGCCGAGGAGGGCGGCGGCGAGGGGGGTGACACCGCTGGCGTGGAGACCGGCCCGACAGAGGTACAGGCAAACCTGCCACTGACGGAGGTTGACGTCGATGCGCTGCTGGACGCAGTGCGCTTCCCGTATCTGCAGCACCAAACGCTGATAGAAGCAGCACGAGACCCGGTTCTGCACGAGGCGACTGCGCAGCATCTGGTCGTGGAAGCACTCTCAGCACGACTATCCGCCTACGAACCAGGTGGCATCATCGGGGACGTGAAGCCGAGGAACTCGTTGGTACTGTACCTGTACAATGAAAAAGAATTATTTAGATAGTCGTTGCATTATATTTTTTTAATTCTAAAGTCTAAACGAGTATCAATCTCGCAGCTGAAAAAATAAAAAACAAACTGCAGATGCGTGCTTTGGTGCCCGTGAACAAGAGTGGCAGCAAAAAACAGTTGGCGTTGCCCGATCCCAAGTCCCCGATGAAGACGCTCAAAGTGGAAACCAAGGCAGCGCCTGTCATTGGAGGTGTCGCCACGCTGGACAACCCTTTTTTGTTTGAGCAAGAGCAGGACTTCGACTCGAACGGCCTTCTACATTTTCTCGCCACAAACGGAAAAAAATCCGCGTGGAAGAACCCACAAGGACTTGGTACTAAATATTTATTCGAAATTCATTTTAATTTTTACGGTGAAGTTCTTGTGTACATCTCCATCTCCGTGCCCAAGCCCATACCACATAGTGTAAGTGTACTAGTCCCAGCTCCTGCAGCTGAGTAGATGCATATCAAATGCGAGCAGTTCTTGTAGCTGTATTTTGATTCATTTCTTTGTTTTATTTTCCGGTTTTTGCTCTTGTTCCGGTCGCGAAGGTATCCTGGTCCCATGCATCTAACTGCACTGCGACGGTAACGGTATGTAGTACTGGCTCCTCGATATGATTGATTCCAGTGTTGAGTGCATGTTTCAATATAATTGAACGAAGCTAGTAGGGAAAGGGAAGCGCAGCCGCAGCTGCAGCAATCACCGCAAAAATTATACAGGTCAGGTCCAGGTCTTGAAATCGGGCGTGGGTTTCGGCAAGAGCGAGGACTTGGTGGGGAGGGAAGCCCTGAATTTGCGCACGACCAACGCCGAGAACAGCTTTTTCGGCATTGATTTGCAGACCGATCGGCTGTTCGTTTGCGCAGGGTACTGCCTCAGGAGCAGGAATACGACAAGCCACGCACTGGTATCGTGGCAATTCCAGGGGACCAAAGATCCGTCAGACCCCAACAAATGGGTCGTCTTGGACGAGCAGCAGAACTGTCCCTCACTGCGAGGAAAGAGCGGCGCTACTGGGTAGTGCGGTTTTTTTTTGTTTTTGTTGGCCCATGTGATGCACGACGATCAATTTTTCGCTGTATTTGATGCTGGCACCGAGACGACTAATCTATCGATTCATCTCGTCAGGACAACTTCGAGTTTATTTTTTTCGTCTCACGCAAATATTTTTACACGAAAGGTATTTCGAGTGCTCGTTTCCGTTCAACGGGACCGACCAAGACGGGCTACCGAAGGCCGCCTGCCGAGCATTTCGCGTGGTGCAAATCGGGAAGAACAGCTCCGGGAGCTACAACTTAGGCCTCTCGGGCATCGAGCTGTATGGGAAAGCGGTTCGGGGAAACTATCCGTGAGGTCCCCGCAGCCTGACCTTGAGTAAGTAGTTTATCGCGCTCGCTAAACATCATGTTCCACGCACTGGTTTTATTTGTTGAAACACTCAATGTAGTACTTTCTTTATAAAAATATTGTTTGAAGATTTTGATATTGATAGACCATGACCACTAGTCTAGTCATGGTCCTGGTCGTGGTCCGCAATGAACAATACTGTTGTGTTCATTGTTGTTGTTCATGATGACCGTGGTTATACGTCCATCAAACGGTAGCTCCACGGGACGATCAATTGCAGCGCAGTCACGTCGGCGCGATCACAACCACAAGACTTTTCTGTAGTTGATTGGCGAACTCTTTTTCGAATTTGAACACCGATTCCAGCAGAACAAATGAAATGGTTTCTGCGCGATGATCTTCAGCCTGCTCCTGTGCGCGGCCCCCCGAAGTTCCACGCCAAGTGTCGCGGAGGTCGATGCCGTAAGTACAAACAGAGGATACTAGTTCATTTTCAAGGTTAAAGTTCACGCTTATCGGTTTTGTATTTGTTGTCTTTTATCGTGCACTCCTGCGGAGTACAGCGGTATTGAATACAGGCTTGATGAGGGAAAACTCGTATTAAGCAAGCAAAAGCATAAGCATTCATCTGAGCGTCGTGGGGCGGGAAACGTGTCGTTGTCGATTTGGAAGCGAAAGAGGCAGAGGGGAACTCATCGCATCACAGATGCCATGCATGAATGATCGTCTTCGTCGGTCTTTGTCTTTCGAAGTACTCGTGGTCGTCGTTTTCAATGCTACCCTTACTGTTAGTACCAGCGACATTTCCTAGCCACGACTGGATCGACATCGATTGTTGGACTGTGCTCTTCCTGGAAAAAAAAACAATTGTGTGTGTGTGTCAACCAAGGACAAAGTACTTAGATGAAACTGCACAAACTCAATCGTACTGAACTCGTTACAACAAGCATGTGCAGTAGCACGCACCAGTGCTTCGACGAAAGAGAAATACCACCGAGAACGAGAGTTGAAATATCTACTTCCTTGATACATCTCCCAAAACCGCCCCGGAGGTGGCGGTATACAAGAATTCCTCCCCCCGCTCTCAGATTGTTTCTGAAGGATTTTGCTTCCGCGAGTGGGTTAGACTGCAGAGAAAGATGTCACAAGAGCCCTTGTGTGCATAGCTCTGCTGGCGCTTAGTGCGTCTCCTGCTGTGTGCCTGGATTTTCTGTGTGCACAAGCAGCCTATTTTCAATTGAGATAGCTCCAGGCAGTAGCGCTCTCACTTAGCCTCCCTGTTAGCTATGGCACCGCCGTGGCATTTTTTGTTGTTACGAGTGCCGAGTAGCTAATGGCAGTGAGCCCGAGACTACACTGTTTCTGTTTGAGCAGGCTTTGTGTCGCCAGAGGCACAGC
>RXOD01004457.1:0-22017 GCA_005223375.1 Amoebophrya sp. AT5.2
GGCGGTCCCCCGCCTACCGGAGCGCCTCCCCCGCCCGGCCAACAACACCAAATGTCGACGGCGGGCGGCCCGCTGGGGCCCCAGCAGCACCATGTGCCCCAGCACCACCAGCATCAGCACTCGTGCGTGCAGGGTTCCGGCAGTGCCGGCGCCGGCGTCAACACAGGAAGCAATGCGATGCAACCCCCCGGCGCCGGGGTCGGAGGTCCTACCGCCGGCGGTATGGGAGGCCAGCAGCAGCATTCAAGTGGACCGCACCAGCATCATCATCAGACCACGGCGAGCAACCCGACAAGCACAGCTTCCACCCATCAACATATTAACCAGCAACACGGAGGCGCTGCGGGTGCCGGCGGGGGCGCCGGAGGGCATCAAGCCGTGCAAGGCGGAGCAGCAGCCGCGAGCATGGGGATTTCGAACCCAAGTGCCGGTGCCGCAGGTGGGGCAGGTGGGGCAGGCGGTGGAGACAAACAGGCCACGGGACAAGGACAGAACCAACCGGCGGCCAAGGTAAAATCAAGCTATAAATGTCCTCGATAAACATCCAAATCCATTGCTTAACGTTATCTAACAGCCATCAATCATCCACTTCGCTGTACAGGACCGACGGGTTCGCGTCGAAGCGGGTTACCACAGCGATTCATCGAGCGAGAAGTGGGCCGTACCTCCTCGCTACAAACTCGTCAAGGTCATTGGGAGTGGAAGTTACGGTATTTTCTGGCTTTAGTGAATTGCTACCTCCTCGAAGGACTAATATAATAGGTTTCCTCTACGTACCAGTTCTACTCTAGCTCGCAGTCGAACTTCTGCAACGGCTCGATCTAAATCATGGTTTCATCCAGTTAAGCACAATGAATGTCCTTCAACAAAAATATTATAACGGTAAACGTATAATCCACCGCCCGCTGCACACCACTATCGCATTCCAGGTAAGGTGTGTCACGCACTGGACCAGGAGACGGGCAGTTCGGTCGCGATCAAGAAGATCAAGCGCATTTTCGAGGATCTGATCGACTGCAAGCGGCTGCTTCGCGAGATCGCGATTCTCGCGTTCCTCGACGATCCGCGCGTGGTCCGCCTCATCGACGTGTGTGTTCCCGAGGACCCGCGGAACTTTTCCGAGCTCTACCTCGTGCTGGAGCTGTGCGATAGCGACCTGAAGAAGCTGTTCAAGCTCCCGGAGTTCCTGTCCGAAAACCACGTGGTCACGTTGCTCTTCAACACGCTCTGCGGGCTGAAGTACATCCACAGTGCGGGCATCTACCACCGCGACCTAAAGCCTGCGAACTGCCTCGTGAACCGGGATTGCAGCGTCAAAGTCTGCGACTTCGGGCTCAGCCGCCCAGTGGTGGACCCCGAAAACGACATGCTCAGTAACATCGATAGCAACGGCTACCCATCCTCCATGGACGACTCCCAGCAGTCCGACCGCACGCGAAGACTCACCGGCCACGTGGTCACCAGATGGTACTGATGAAATAAAGAAAAATACTAGAAGTATGTGGTGTTGACGTAAGGCGCTAGAAGATGCACTGTCAGCACCATCGGCTTTATCAGGATGTCTTGTCTTCACATCTGGGATGGTCGGGGAAGCAAGAGTAGCCTTCTTCCACTGCGATGAAAGCAAACAATACCGCTCCAATGAATTCGCGCACCAGGTACCGTGCGCCGGAACTAATATTGCTGCAGGAAAACTACACGGAGCAGATTGACGTGTGGAGTCTGGGTTGTATCTTTGCCGAGCTTTTGGGCATGATTCATGGCAACTACCCAAATTCTAAGGACCGGTGCCCACTGTTCCAGGTACTCACTCGCTCTTCGTCGATTGAAGATTCTGATTTTTTTTATAAGATCAAACTTGCTCCTCCTGCAATCGCAACGCAAGTCGCCAGTGCTCCAGAAAAACATCTACGATTACACGGAATTCAGGGGAACACGTGCTACCCTCTGTCGCCGCACAAGGAGCATGACAAGGAGTATCAGTACTACTACAATCGCCAGTCTCGCGATCAGCTGAACGTGATTTTCAACATTTTGGGCACCCCCTCCGAGGCCACCGTTGAGAAACTTGACAAAATCGACGCCAAGAGGTACGTATTCTTTCTGAAGCAAAAAATTTTTGATTTGTTTGTTTCGTGTTAATTTCCTCGCCCACCCGTCGGTGTACCTGTCGACACCTGCTCCATCTTCCAGAATTTCATGGATCAGATACGTCCGGTGCTTTCGGGAACGCCGCCGTCTGAACTGGGACGAGCTCCCAAGGCTCGCGGGGTCCAGTGCGGAGGCACTCGATCTGCTCGACAAGATGCTGGTATTTCGTAAATCGTATTTGCTTTTTCCTGCTCGTCCATAGGAAGAATATATGAGAAACCCTGCCCCCGCGATTGCCTAATATTCTCGCTCTGCCCCCGCAATGTCAACAATGTTGCGTCATCAAGCCATCTTTTCTGATCGTTATATCACCGCATAATTCATCTATTAATTTAACAAGCAGCTGCAGCCCGTCCTAAACCTCGTCGCGGTCATGGACATGGTCATGCTCACTCAATGAGGACCCCTCTACTTTTCAACATGGTTCAATAACGAATTGAAGTTGAACATCGAACCAGCTCCACACCGACAACATCATGATCATTGTCAATCCGATGATATTACATCTGTCATCTAGATGCTCGACGCCGGCGATCGTATCGACGTGGACACGGCTTTGCAGCACCCTCTGTTCAGCAACCTGTATCTGCCGGAGAAGGTGCGGACGGCGGAGCGGAAGATCGTGCTTGAGTTCGAGAACATTCCGAACCTGGGGGAGCCGCAGCTGCGGCTCTACTTCCTCCTCGAGATCCAGAAGTTCCACCCCGAGCTGGTCATCCCCGACGAGCTCCTCATGCTCAGGGCCTCCAACTACTGAAGATGATCGACGCGCCGAGAAGATCGAAATGGTGATGGAGGACAACTTCGAAAAAATAGATGCAGCTAAAGTAGAGAACAGATCGATGTTGGCGCCGAGCTCGACCAGGGCTTTGCTCACGCTCAACTTTTTCTATTACAAGGCGACCCGCTGCTCGGAACTTCTCCTACAGCTGATCTCTCGGAGGCACTCAGCACCACCACGATGAATATTCGTACGCGTTTTCGGTTTCGCTTTCGCTACAGACAGTACTACATTAAAATACGTTCATACGGCACATCAGCAAGCAGTTGTCCAGTCCTCGCGCAAGAGACCAGGAACTTCAACTGCTAGTTCTACGACGTCGATGGTATTATAGCAATCGCTTTTTTTCTCTTACGCTTTACTCACTGACTTGTTTGTTTTCATACATTCCACCCATCCTTCGTTTGTTTCATCTCGTGGCTCATGACGACACAATCCGATACTTTCTGATTCTGGATGCACGATTGATATAGGATAAAGTGAACAACACGGACCGGAGGAAAACGACACAGAGAAATAGAAACCCGGCACAGTATCTAACGTATATATAAGTGCTACTCATTGATGCGGTAGATGCTGTAACTCACTGTAGTTTCAATAGCGACATGCACCGTCAGATCCACATCATGCTGTGTCCTCATAGTATAGTAGCCTCTTTTTAGGGAATAAAGTGCCGACGGTAGTTGCGGAGTGCTGGAGACGGTGCTGCGTGATCGTCCCAATTGTAAAAGCGGTGACGTAGTAGAACACGTGCACGTACCTGCTACTGAAATTTTGACCATTGATATGATTTCCCCAAGGGCCACGCTGAGGATGTCGCGGCGGTTGATGTCTGGCTTCCAGCAATTCTTCCTCTTGCGATGCTGGTCCTCACGGCGCAACGAAGTCGCAAGCCCCTCCTCCTGAAGATGATCACAGCAGCTTTTTCAGCAGCGCTTTCTGTGCTCGTGCAGCTCCAGAACCGACTACGCGATCGTATTTCTGCGAATAGTTTGTTACATGGTTCGTAGTAGCTACCGACATATTGATATTTGGCACTAACCAAACGACTTGGACTTCGATCTGTGTACCAAAGCAAAAGTACTTTGATGGTTGAAGCGACCCGACGGTGCTTGCAGTGCGCCCGCGACTACATTGATTTTCAAGAAGAATAAGGCGACGAATTACTTGACCAAGAGCAACAAAGCACAATCAACGGCTTCAACATTCCGGCGCGGATCCACGAGAGGATTCGTGGTTGTTTGAGAATGACGAAGGGTGGCTGGCAACACAAACATGCTTTAGCGCGCGGTAGTTTGGCAGACGCCGACACGAACGGCAAGCCTACGGTCAAAGTTGAAGCTGATCTGTCTGTACTTACTTACTCCGTAGTAAGATCCAGAACCTTCGTGCGAGACGAAATGCTGCGAAGAAGTCGTGATGATCATCCTTCTCGTGGTCGATGTGCGCGTGAACGTCGTGGCGTGAGTAGTTGCTTTCATTCCCAATGCTATTGATCCTGAACCTGATCCAACAAGAAAAGCATGCGCATGTGCATCGCCTCCTCTAGTACTCCTCTGCGTATAAGTACATAAACCCACCCCAAGATGAACCCTTGAGCAGCTCTGCTCGCCCCTCGCGGACTTGTATCGTCCGCTTCCGGGTAGAATGGCACTACTTCAGTGAGTTTATATATAGTTGACTTCGGTGTCGCTTTGCTATTGCATTTCTTTTAGCGCAAGCGGGAGCGCTCTAAACTACACGAGCCAGTTACCTGCTTCTAGTTCTATCTCGTCGTCTTGATTTTTCATTTTTAATTTCTGCCACGAGCAGCATAGATTGTGTAGCGAATGAGGCGCTATTCTTGAACGCAAATCATGGTGGCGGCCTCCATTGACGCGATTGCCGCGGAGTTTCCCGACAGGACGGCGGTGGAGTTGGTGTCGCTCAACCCCGGGGCGGGCGGCGCGGCGGTTTTCGTGGAGCTGGAAGCTAAAACTAGCGAGTCGCAGACGTTCGCACAGATCCGAGAGACGAGTCTGAAAATAGCCCACTCTCTGGCTTTCCGGCACGACAGACACGACAACAAGGAGGGCTCTCACATCTTTACCTCTGTCGCGAACGACGACGAAGATGCTGCCGCTCTCATTTTGGACAACCCTCAGGCTGTCGTAGTGGCTTCATGGCTCCCCAGGGGAGCTTTGTGGTATGCCCTGTACGTCGCGTGCGATCGACTCGGCGTAGTGTTCCTCGCCCTGGACCCGTCAAATGTGGAGTGGAGTGCGCGTGCAGCGAAGGCTGCGCAACCACAGATCCTGGTTGTTCCGGGAGACGACGAAATAAAGGTCCACGCAGATGAACATGATGGAAGGAGTAGAGCTCCGAGTGCACCAGAGGACGCCGGCGTTGAAAGTAGCGGACTGTCCCGCATCCTGGCCGCGTGCAGCGAAAGAGTCGAGGTCGTCCTCCTCGATAGCTCGGGTATGTTTGATGTTAATCTGCTCAGGAGAGCTCCTTCGACGTCTACCTCGTCGTCCTGCTCAGCGAGCCTCTCAAGGAATAAGTTCCAGATGAACTACCACACGGATCTGGAGAAGTTTTCCAGATCCAGGGCAGGAGCGGCGAGTGAGATCACCTGCCTCTGTGCGACGGGCGGCACAACCTCCTCTGGGCCTGCTGGAGGTCGTATCAAGATTGCCCGCTGCACGCGCGCCATGGTGCAGTCCGAGCTTCGCAACTACCCACGCCTCTTCGCAAAGGCGAAGGTGGGACTAGACGAGGACCACGAGGAGCGCGTTTTACAGCCGTCGGCGCTCGCTTGGGGCGCCGCCGTGTTCGGACAGATCAACCTGGCGCTCGCAGTGAAAGGCACACTCGTCATCCCTCCCCTGGAGCTGCTTGCGGATTCTTTCATTCTAGAAAAACTGAAAATCACTATTGCCGGGTTGACGCCGAGCGTGTGGGACCGAGTCCGCGTCCCACGATGCCTGCGCGTAGCGATCTCATGGGGAGAAGCGTGCCGGAAAAAAGTTGTTCTCTCTGCGCCAGGCAAACAGCCTGTTTTTCTGGATTTGCTGCTCGCCACGGAGTACTGGCTGTCTTTTTACCGGACGGAAGTGTCCGATCCATTCGCCTGCATCTGCAATGAAGCAGACCTACGCTGGCGCGTCTCGCCTGACGAAAGGAAAGGCAAAAGCGCTCCACTTGAAGTATCTGGCTCGGCCGTCTTTCGAGGATACTTGGAGAACAAGGACGACTTTGCTAGATGTCTTGGAGGTGGACGTGGAGGTGGTGCTCGTGCTGGAGAAAGTGCAAGTAGTGCTGGTGGCAGAAGAAGTGATAGCGAAGCACTGGTGGTGCTGGCGGATGTAGAAGGTGCCGGGGCGGCCGACACAGATGCTGTCACGAAGATGGTGGAAGAGTCCCAGGCACAGAGCGACGGAGATGATGAGGAGGACGCCCAATGGTTTCGCACTGGCGACGCAGTGAGCTTGGTGTATGGGGGATCACGCGCACAGCGACGGCCTGGTGCCCCGCCTGAGGAAAACCGACTAGCTGCAGCAGGTGCACTTTCCGTCCGAGACCGAGCCTTCTACTACGTCGGACGCTGCACCCCCGCTGCAGGCTCATCTCAACATGAACATGGCGCCGCCGTTTCGTGTGTGACGAAAGTACGTGGAGGCAGTTGGGTAGATTTTGGTGCAGCACTGGAGGCCGTCCGGGAGGAAACATTGGACGCAGCTGTGTTCGAGAACCGACTGCTTTGCGTCGTGCCACGCACCGCGAGCGACATTTTGCCCCTCCGACGCAAGGTGCGCGGCGTCCCCTTGCGCTTCGTGAGCGAAATTCCGCGGAGCGCAGTCACGTCAAAAGTTTCCGAGACGAAGCTCCGTGAGCAACTTGCTCGGGAAGATCGATTTGAGGCAGAAGATGAGGTTGCGGGCAGAAGCGGGCCTACTCTTTTCAGTTTTCTGAAAATTGTGGCAGACGTGCTGGACCTGCCGACTGGAGCGGTGAACCCAGACCTCACCTTCAGCGAGCACGGCGGAACTTCTGCTGCCGCGATCGAATTGCTCTCCTTCGCGAATCTGCAAGGAGTCGTCCTTTCACTCACGCACCTGCTAGGCGCGAGAAGTGGCAGCCTTCGCTCCGTGTTCGACGACCAATTCTCCTCGACGGGAGAATCGCGCTCGGGTTTCCCCTTCGTGAACACTCCCGGCGTCGAGAGCGTTCACGAAGGGGAAAGCCGAGCGCGATTCTTTCGTCCGACGGTTGCCCAGGAATCTTTCTTGCAATTGGATATATTTTTGGCCGCTCCTCAGACGCGTGTTTCATCCGATGCGCCGCCAGGAGTTCATCCTCACTCTGACAGCGCCGGCGCATCATCATCTGCAGCCCCGCTCCGCGGCCAAAAGTCGCACGAGCCAGCCGCAGAGTGTTGCGCGCTTCTACAGACAGCCGTCCGCGCAAAATCAGGGGACGCTGCATCTTGGCGCCAAAAGCTGTCGAGGCTCGTGCAGAGGCATGACGCGTTTCAGGTAGCCCCAGTCGTGCTCGCCGGCGAGTGCTTCTGGCGAAAGACCGACGCTCCTCCATCCGATGCAGAGGCTTCGAGTTACATCCAGCAACGGCGAGTCCTTGTAGCACCAGTAGACGCAGATCATGAGGCCACGGACGCGGAAAACATTGAAAGTGGGCGAGGAGGCCCCATTATGCTGCAAATAATGCGAGAGGACAGGGCGCTTGGTTTTGAGACAGATGCCCATCCGTGGCGGATCACACTCATCGAAATGAATCCAGCAGCCGGGACCTCCCAGGAGAACACCGCGACGTCGGAGGTTTGGATTTTGTTTTCGATGTCCCACGCTCTCTGTGACCAGTGGGGCATGATGCGAATTCTGGACGACTTGGCTCGACGTGCGATGGTGCAGGACTTCGCGGAAGTAGATCCCTTTTTGTCCTCCTCGGCAAAGAGGCGAGACGTCGACGGAGCTCTTGTATTTCCATCTCGCAGTCGCGCTTTCGAGGACTTCTGCCTGCTGGAGGCGGAGGCGCGCGCGAATGGCTTGCACCGTGCACAGCGGTTTTGGGCACGTCATTTCGACCAGGCGCGGACGATGTGCAGCGGGGTCATCGAGCTGGACAACCGACCGGGAAGTCTGTTTCGCCCCGAGGAGGAGCCCACGAGGACAAGAAGACGACCAGATGGAAGCATAATTGCCCCCTCCGTCGACGAACGCGACGTTTACGCGGATCGTATCACCACGACTACTTGGCAGAGCTTCGATTCCAGCAGCTTGCAGAGCACGGCAGCGGGGTGGTTCCAGCTGGCGGGAGAGGTAGGAGCAAACAATTCTAACCCACCTAACGCTCTTGACGCGCCCAGCAGGAGCAGCCTCCTGCACCTTCTCTGCCAGATCGCGGTGGGGCCATCGCGGTCCCTGCTGCACCTGTTCGCAATGTCTGGCGTCGTCGGCATGAGCCTACGGGCCGCGCCACTCTGGCTTCCCTTCGTGGCGGGTGTGACGTCCGTGTCCGAGCTCGCAAGACGTACGGACGCGACACTGCGCGAAGCCATGGAGCACGCGTTTCTGTCGTGGCGGGAGATCCGTGCCTGCGCAGGGTTTTCGCCAGGGGCCCCCCTCTACTCAGCTGTCGTCGTCTGCCATAACCGGAGCACCGAGAGCTGGCAGAGCTCGCACTTAGAGCCGTTTTTGGAGAGCGAGATGCCGACGTACGACATTGCTTTTGAATTTTCGTCGACCAAGTTTCGCGTCCGGGCCCGCGATCGGGCAACCGCGCTTGGCTTGCACCGTCGACTAGGCACGCTCCTGGAGCTAATGGCGGGGGGAAGGGACGAGAGGCAAGCTGATGAAAGGAGCTTGTTCGCCCCGTCGTCGTCTGCGGACCACGATGACACCGTCAGTGAGTTCCTGGCGCGCGCGGGCCCTTGGGGTAAGATGTTTCTGCGCGACAGCTGCGGTAGCTCTAGCGTTTCTTGTCCAGAACAAGGTCCCGGCGGATTTGAAGTTCTCACATTGCCGACGGATCGCGGCATGGGCGGCGTCTCATCTTCGGGCTCCTCGACGACAACAAGAAGTCCGACCCCCGAAATTGTGACGGAGGCCGATGCTGAAAAGAGAGTGGCGCGAAATGAGATGCAAGTGATCGACCCCCGAAAGCGAGACGAGGACACCCACGACCTCGCGCTGTCGGCGAGGCTACTGAAGGCATTCTATTCTGCGTGTGCATCAATGGTTTACCAAGACCCGAAGCAGCCTGTGACTCTGGCGATCGGTGTTGCGCAGGCGGTGGAGCAACTCGAAGATGAAACCGCGCCCGATATTACCAAGACAGCGTTCTCATCATCTAGCGCGAGTATCACAAGGGCAAGACGTCACGTGGCTGTGGTACCGTATGGAAGGTGCGGAAGAACAAGTGGAGAGCAACCAGCATCAGCTTCAGAGGCAGAGCTACCTGATGGACCCGTCAATACGGATGAAGAAGACGCTGACGCGCCGGCGCTGGGGCCGGTCGCGGTAGTCGTGGAAACCGAACGCGAAAGCCTAGATGTCGAGAAAGAGCTGCTGGCGCTTCCTGACAGTCTCTGGCAGTGGCAGCGATGGTACGACTTGAATTCCAGAAGTGACCATGCGGAACTGCCATCCAGCTTCAGCGTCGTTTTTGCGCCGACTAAGGAGCTACACGACGCGGTCGTGATTACGACCAATGACGATGAAGATGCTGGTGGTCCAGCCGAGCAGTCAGTCGTGTGCTTTTGCGCGGAAACGGGAAAGCTGACGTATCCGGACCGGGTTTACAGCAAGTCGCGCATGCAGGCTCTAGCCGCAGGAATCAGGCATGCGCTCGGACAACGGGCCGAGGACCACATGAACGACCAACCTTCTGCTCGAGCACCAGACCAATACGTGGAAGAAGCCGTGGCAACCACGAAGCGCAAGCTTTCGGAGGGGTCAACATTCGTCGTGGACGCGATGGATGATGTGCATCAGGTGGATCGCCTACCCGAGGGCGTCGACGTGATCGACCTCATCGTGCAGCAAGCTCGAAGAACCCCCCACAAGACCGCCATTTCCCTGCCGGGTTGGTGGAACACAAAAGACTTGCTCTCGGAAGTCACCTACGCGGAAATGCTCACGCTCATCCTTGTCCCGAAGGCTGTGCCTGAAGAAGATGATCACTCTCAATCCGCATTTTTGCAAGCTGTGCCAGAGCACCGGCGACAGCGCGTGGCAAGGTTGAGAAAGTCGGCGCTCGAGATCTTGTTGGGATCCGGTGGAGTGTCCATTATCCGAGGGGGTGGTCGCAATCGGAGACATCGCGGCAGGAAGTTTGCGCGTTTACAGATGAAGCTGGAAGCCACGCTTCGGGAGTACCCGCTGCCGTTCGTGGGTGAGTCGGGCGAGCGCGAGGTGGAGATATTCTGCGTTCTGCGCTCGCTGTTTTACATGGGCTACTACGTTCCTCTGCCGAAGGCCGGGGAGGTACCGGAGCACCGCATTCGGGCCATGAAGAGAGCCATCTCGCGGCGCAGTACCAGAAAGGAGCTCTCGAGATCGAAATGTTTCGGGGCTGTCGTCGAGCCTGGCATCCTTCTACACACGTCCGGGTCCACTGGAAACCCGAAAGCAGTCGCGGTCACAAACCGCAACGTTCTGAGTCATCTGTGGTACCTGCAAAACAAGTTTCCGCTACAGCCGACCGACTGCGCGCTAAGCTGCATCAGCTGGCAGTGGGTGGCCAGCTTCCCCGAGATCTTTAACCCGATCCTCGTAGGCGCGCGCTTGCTCGTATCCGAGTTCGCGAAACTGCCAGAACTCGGATTCTTTCAACATCTTCGAGAAGAGGTGGCTGGAGTGCTTGTTCCCCATGTTGTAGTTGGCCCCCACCCTCCACCTCCAGTGTCAGTCGCGCAATTTGTGCCCAGTGTCCTCAGCGCGATGGCGGGAGACCGGGTCGACCTGGGGGAAGGAGCGCCAGCGCTGCGCCGGCTGGTGCTCACCGGAGAGGCGTTCCCGACGCAATTCTTACCTCTCGCTTTCAAGATCGACTGGCTTCTGAACCACTACGGCCAGACGGAGGTGTCCGACACAACTACGCTGTGCCAAATCCGTCCCGGCGACGTGGACGAATATTCGTCCGGGAGGTTAGGCGTGGTCCCGCTGGGGAGGCCGACGGCGTACCGCCGTTGCGAATACGCGGCAGCGACGAAGTGGGCGGCCGGCGAGCTGACGACGCAGGGCCCAGGCCTCGGCTACTACCTGCCCTCGGGCGAAAGCTTGGTGGAAGAATGCCGCGCACGAAGGGTGGATCAAATGAACGCAGAAACGTGGAAAGAGACGGCAGCGCGCAGGCGGCAGTATGTGCGGCAAAAGCAACTCGCGCGAGCTGAAATAAAAGCACGACAAAATGAAACCAAAACGCTGGGACAAAGTTGCGAGAAAACAGGCTCCGCGAAGAGCTGCAAGACCAAGATGCGCGGAATGTCGCCCAGCAAACAATCGACCAGCCCCTGCTCTTTGACCGGTCTGCCGCTGAAGGAGAGTGACGCGCCGCGACATGCGCACGCTTTAGCCCTGCTCTGTAACCGGTTGCGGCAGGACCCAAGGAACAGATTTGGACCGCTGGCTTTTGCGCTCCAAGCGGAGTGCGGGTCACAGTCATACGTTCCACAAACTACAGAAACAGGAATGTGTACGAGGACGAACAAAAAATCGCAAGGACCACAATTGGACCGGGTTCGCGACGATGTGGCTTTTCGTCCAAACAAGTCAGGTCCGGGTCGCTGCTTCCAGAGCGGCGACATCGTGAAGAAGCGGACCCCTTTGGTCTGTGAGGAGAACGAAAAGGAGGGGGCCAGCAGGCCCATGAACTACACTGCTGTAGTGTGCGGAAGTGAGGAGCTTCTCTCTGCAGGCCGTCGGGACAACCAGACCAAGGTGAATGGCATGCGTGTGGATTTGCAGGAGATCGAGGCGGTCTGCCGTGAATTGTCGAAAGAAGTTGTGTGTCGCATAATCGAAAAAAAGTTGGTGGTTTTTGTCGAGGAAAGCAGTTGTGGCCGCAATGAAGGGGTACCGGCAGGCGACGTACTAGTCGTAGGCGACGGCGGCGGTGGCGGACAGGAAGTGCTCTGTCAGCGGTTGAGAGAAGCGTGCGTCCGCAACCTCCCGCGGGCCTTCGTGCCGACGGCCTTCTTCGTGGTCGACAAATGGCCGCGCTTGGCAACCGGCAAGATTCACAAGGAAGCGCTCGAACGGAGATACACCGCTACGCTGCGGGGGCGCAGTACAACCACTTCCACCAGCAGGAGCGGTTCTTTGAATAAGTTGGCGCAACCGGCGCTGCAAGGGAATGAAGCTGCGGCTGCAGCGCTAACTACCACCTCTGCCGCCTTCGAAGGTGATGCCAGAAACGTTACGAGGACGACTCACAACCACGACCAGAGCAAATGCATCACGCACGCCGGAGGTGGAGGACGCACACGCCTGAGCGCGGCTTCTTCTTTTACCGGCAGTCGCTTCAGCACGACCAGCACGCGCCACCTTCAGTCCTTTGAAACCGAGGCCCCGGAAGGTCGTGCCGGCGACAGAGCAGGCTTTCACGAAAGCTACGCGCATTCAGAAAAGTATCAAGAGGTGCTAATCGGTGCCCTGTACCTTTCTGCGCTGGCGCTGACGCTTGGACCGCTCCGATTTCTGATGGTGCCTTACATCTGGTACTTCCTTGGGCTGCTGCGGAAGTGGGTCTTCAGTTCGCCAGCGCTTCACGTGGTCGCCTATGACGTGCTCTGGGAGGGCATCTTTCTACCGCTTGTGGAGTGGCTTACCTCCGAGGACAGGAGGGCCGAGCACGATGCCGGCGCAGCACACGACGAGATCACCAATACGAAGAAACAGGACGCAAAGGCCGGCGCCGCCGCGACCCCAACAACGACGACGCGAAAGGAAATAACCGCGGCCGACATTGTGCGAGACAGCGGGGAGTGGTTTTTCAAGTACGTGTTCGCATTTTTCCTCCTCCCATCGCTGTGCAGCTTGCACATCTTGGCCGCCGTGACCGCTGTAGCATACCTGCATGACACTCTGTTGCCGTTTCTCATCTATCCCGCGAGCGAACGCGCGGCCTACTCCGGTCTTACTCTCGGGCCCCCGCTCTGCTACCTGATTACGCGGCCGCTCGGCGTTTTCGTGGTTTTCCTCATGGGTTTTCCGTATGTGTTCACTGACGACGCCAGCTTCTCCATCGGGTATTATGTGCTGGACGAGAACGGTCGCCGAGACGTGCGGAAGGCCTTCGCCTGCAGCTTCGGGGCGTTTTGCGACTGGGTCGAGCAGCGGGATGTCGCCCTCTCGCTTCTCACGAAACGAATTCTATCGGCTATGGGATTTCTCGTCGCCGGCGATGTTGACGTGATCACGCCAGAACTTCTGTGGCGAGAGCCGAGCACAGGCTACCAGTGTCCACCGCGCGTGCCAGGCAACCCCGTGAAAACCCCGCAGTACGACGGCCGCGCCGCGAAGCTGGACCTCGAACCGTGGGAAGACATGGCGCGGTCAATGCTGGCTGCGTTGGAAGCGAGCGAAAAAGGCACTCGCGCGGACGACGAGGACGAACAAGAAGCGAGGCGCAATACGCCCAAAGAGCGGCTTATCAACTCCATCGCGGACAGCATCGTCGCGCCTGTTTCCGGAGCAACAGCAAACGAGAAAAGTAGTGGCCCACTTTTGAGGACACGAAATCGAGACAGCACGGCGCTCGACCGTCGCACGCCGATACAGGTTTACTTCGACAGTCTGCGTCTAATGCTGTTTGCGAGCAAATTGAACGCCGCGGGACTGAGAGTGCAGATGAGCGACCTCCTGGCATGTGGCACCCTCAGCGAAGTTTACCAGCTGGCAGAAATCGCTGACCCGACTCTGTTTACGCACAAGCTCCAAGCCGCAGGAATTGAGGAAACCGAAGAGGAAGACGAGCAGTTGTCTACTGCTGACGTTGTGGCTCGCGGCCACATTCTCTGTCCCGAAGGAGCTGGCGGGAGCACGCCCACGTCGACGAGGTCTTTATCGACTCCGAGCACGACGCCGTCGTCGACCTCACCACGACAACGAGAATCGCGAAGCGAGGCCGCGGCGGCAGCTTGTCCTCAATATCTTCCGGCTGCCGAAACCATCGCGGCACATCATGCTGCAACGCAGCATCCATATGAACAAGGACGGGCACCATCAGCGTCAGTTGTTTCAATCTTTCGTCAGCGTCAAAGGAAAGCGGGTGTCCCCTTTGTGGAACTGGAAACGCAACCCAGCGCTAGAAGTTGTAGTAGCTCTTGTAGTGATGATGTCGTCCTCGATAGCGATTTCGAGACTTACCCGGCCAGTCTGTTTACCGAGCACCGACGTCTGTACCGCACCGTCGAAAGCGAGGGGTTTCACCGGATCGACGTGCCGTTCACGCTTTGCAACCAGCAGCCGTGGGACCGCGGCGCGGTCTACGCATCTCTTCTGTTGCTCATCAACCGCCACTCTGGTCTGCGTTTGAGCTACTACGACCCCGGCGAGTTTCTCAAGTACATGCAAAGCGCGGCCTCCCATTGCGTCCACACCGTGCCGGCCAGTTCCTCCCTGTCGTGGTGGGCTGGGCTTTTGTCGGGACTTGTTTACACGGGCTGGGGAAGATGTACGCTGAAACAAGCTGTGGTGCATGTAGAGGATGAACAAAACTTCTACCACGAGGACGAGGATGCGAATGGGACGACCAGCACGAGAACCACGCAGATGCAGACGGAGACGCACTTGCGCCCGCTTGTTCGAAGGTGCGCGCAAGCGTTTCGCCGCTACGTTCAGGTGCTGGACTACAGGAACTGCAGTTGTCGTCCACAGACTGATGCTGGCGGAGACCACGAGCCCGAAGACGCCACGCGGGGACGGCACGCGACGCACTTTCACGACGTTCTCCCGCAGGTCCGGGCCGTGCTCTACGACTACGACGACGGCGCGGGGGCAAACGTGAAGCACTACATGCGGCTACATTTCAACCACGGCGTTGTGGATGGCGGCTCCGCCAATCCGCTGCTGCGGGACTTCGCTCACTTTTACAAGCTTGTCGTCGAGACACGAGCGGGAAATTACGGAGGATCATTTTTAGGCCCCGACGGAGGGGGCACCAGCGACGCAGATTCCGTCCATGACAGCGTCAACGACTGCTCCAGTTCGGACAAGAGTGCAGCCAGGAGCAGCTCCTGTGCTAGTAGTCCGGTCGTGATAGACCCGCGCGAAGATGTGCGCCGGATGATTGCGGGGGTGCGCGAAAGGCTGACGCGGTGGCTACATGATGGAACCGGTGGAAGTGGCAAGACACAGAAAAAGCTGAACAGAATCGTAGAAGATAAGGTCGAGGACAATTCAAATTCTAGTGCACAGGAGCAGCGCGAAGAGGAGCCCAAGCCAATTCTTGCACAAGGCCGAAGGGAACGCGACCAGCTCGATGCTCCCGACGGCGGTGGTAGAGACGAGCGAGACCGCGCTGGCAGTGAGCACAGCCTCTCCCTGCTGAGCCGCAATGCGATGGCAGTGGCCGAGCGCCGTTTGCGAGGCCCGCTTCTGCTTCGGAGCCGCGTGAGCGGGCACGACCTGATGCCGTGGGTAGAGTGTTCCAAGCGCCTCGAAGACTTCGAGTATTGGTTGGAGTTCTCTCCGCGGCTGTTTCTGCCCTACCTCGCGCGCAAGTACCGGGTGACCCTGGACAACGTCGTGCTGGGCCTGTTCGCGGTGGCGGCGTTTCGGTTTCTGCACCTCTCCCCCAGCTACCGCACGCACGTTCAGAAGCTGGCACCCTTTTGCTCCGGGAACTTTTTGGACACGTTCCGCGTCCAGGTGGTCGCTCCGTTGCGCGACGACGCGGGGGACGCGGACCTGGTCGCCAACCTGGTCTCGCAGCGCATTCTCCGGCTGCGGTTCGCGGGCAGCGCCACGGTGGAGGACGCGTTCCGTCTGGTGGTGGACAAGGTGCGGCGGCGCGACTGGGAGACCGCGAACTCGCTGGAGCGGTGCGTCCACATCAACCTGCGCTCCTCCGTGCGCGACACCGGGGAAAAAACCATCTCGCAGGAGTTCCAGTACCCGGCCCGGGCCACGCGCGCCGCGGCCGGGAACGTGCGACGAAAGGGCTCGCGGTACCCGAACGAGTACCCGCTGAAGCTGATGATCGACCAACTCTCCGACGAGTACGACTACGTGGCGTGGGTGCGGTCGTGGGAGTGTCTCTTCCCGGGCAAGTGCGGCGGCGAAGTTTTCCACGACCTGCTAGAAGACTCGATCTGGGCGCTCCTGCGGCCCCCGACTGGATCGCGAAGACTGGTGCGCGACGATCCGCTACGCGATCCGATGGCCGGCGCAGAGGGAGGCTTAGTCGCGCAGCGGGAAAGGTACAACCCGCGCGCGTTCGCCTACCGGCCAATAGAAAGCCGGGCCGAGACGCATGCGAGCCTGCAACACCTAGGAAAGGCTAACTACAACTAGGAAGGTAGGACTAACAGCATAGTTGTACGACGAGAACATCAACATCATCATGATCATCGACACCAAGGCGGTCGGGCTAGCTATATTTATAATTCGCGCATCATATTTCATGGCACTACCACGACCGCTGAAAACAAAGCCGAAGGAACAAGGCCACGCTGCCGCTTCAGTCATTAATCATCTGGCGGACGACGTAAAGCAAAGCGCGGGCCGTGAGTTTGACGAGGAGGTATCATCTCAGTGCCGTCAAGTAGAATCAAAATTTCTTCCTCCTATCATGGTGCGATTTTTACTCCGGCGCAGCAGTTTCTCGTTCTCCGATGATCTCTTGCCTCTCCTCCTGGTCATGGTCGTGAATGCAGAAAAAAATGGAATCGGTTTGATCTTCCTCATCCGGTACTGTTGCGGAAATGTATGAAACATCATGCGCATCCATTTCTCTATCTAAACGTCGATCGTGATGTCGTTTCGCTTTGGATAATTCGTCGAGAGGCTATTAATTTCAGTACAACCTCAGTAGCAGTCTACTTGCACCAGCTCCAGCACCCAGGGCCAGGCTTTTTTGATGCTCGCGAATCAAGGATCATTTCATTTTTCCAGCACCCGTCAGCAGAAGCGCTGACTTCCTCCATTGATTTATACGGGCGTAGCCGTAGAGATTATTTATGGGCTAGATTTTTTCGAACAACTAGTTAAATTTTTTCTAAATCGTCCGCCATGTCCTCTCTGATGGACTTGTCGCAGCCCAGCTCGGGCCCCTTGCCACGGCACCGCCGGGACGAGGACTACTTCCCGAGTACAACGAGCTGGCGGGAGCAGATCGAGCACAGGATAACCGACTTTGCCGTGACGGTTCTCGAGAAAAAGTTGCTAATCGTGATCACCCAGTGCGGAAAGATCGGGAGCTGGATCACAGCAACCGTAGACGGAGAGCCCTGCATCACGGACCCGGCCTTTGCACCGGACCAAACCTACGAGACAACGGTGCCGAGCCCTACAGCAGCTAGTTTTACTTGCATGTAGCTAGTTGTACTTCGGAGTGAACAAGATGAGAAAAGCTTTATACTAGGACAAGTCTATTACTGATACTGGCGAAAGAAAGAAATAACGTCAACGAATGCCCGGCCATCGATTAACACACAGGTGTTGTTTGGCGCCCGCAGCGATGGAACGGAGTACCAGCGCGTGTACGCGAGACGGCTGATCGAGCTCATTTACAAGGCAAATCCAGAGTTTACGTCGCTCATTCTGGGCATCGCCATGAAGACGCCCAGTCCAAAGACTTTTCGCGCTTGCGTTGAAAGCATACAGAAACGATTTGCATGATCATGAAAGGAAACGAGGAAACGTTCACTCGTGTACTATATGAATTGCCGATGCAATCCTGCTCGCACGAACGGGCCGCCGATGGAGCGCAGCGACAGCCGCTGATGATACTGCGACGCATCGCGAGCACTACTTCTTACTTCGACAAGTTCGTCAGTCCTAGTCCATCCTGTCCAGCGTAGGTGTGGGTGTCATCTTTTGAGTGTGGTGATGTGGTCTGTGAAGCACTCAGCTCCCTGAAAAACTGTGTTGTACGCGAACTCGTAGTAGTCGGTCCAGATCGAGATCATGTGATGATGTGGCCAAGGTGAGCTGGCCGTGATCTTTGTACTTAATCGCAATCTGCTTGCTTATGCTTTTGGTACTTATCTGCTCGTGTCGTGATTCGGAGTCCTTCATCTCCTCGTCCCCGCATATCGTTTGCATTTCAGAGAGACGACAGACGAGTCCTTGACCTTGTTTCGGAGAGACAGTAAATTTAGAATGGATCATCATCATGCCAACTCGTCGGAAGCGAAAGCTTTTGTTCCGTCCGTCATCGCAACAAAGGCCCTATGCTGCATCCACCGCGATTACAAGGCTATATTTGTTTTTTTTTTTCAGATTTCATTCCCGACTTCTCCAACGACCGCAGCCAGTCTACTTTCACTGGATCGATCTCGATGGACATATCACTATCATGGACGACCCCGCTTGGGATGCGCAGGTTGCCGACTTCAAGTCTCGGCTCGAGACGATGTGCGGTGATGTGGAGTATCGTTTGGCGGTGCTCGGCGGCGATCCTCGTGCTCGGGAGCTCGCCTACAAGAAGCTGCACGAGGAGGACCCTGCGGCCCGTCGCGAGGGCCGGCGTCAGCTCGCGATGGTGCGCAGCAATTTGTCGCCGAAGAACAATAAAGAAGGCCGCGGGACTGGTGCAGAGGACGACGAGAACCAGCAGAAGGTGGAGAACCTTCTGTTCGTCCGCGGCGACCTCCGCACCTTCCGGCGGTTCTACGACGAGCAGTACCACATCGAGAAGGATTGCGAGGACATCGGGCGGGGGCTCAAGCGGATCACGAAACTTGAGCGCGAGGTCGAGATTCTGGACGCGGTAGAGCGCGACCAGGTGGACCGCCGCGGCTTTGAGAAGCTGGTCGCCGCGAAGGTCGGGCCCGACGGCGACCCCTACTTCGGCGACTACTACTCGCACCGGGGCGACGGGGTGCTCCTCCGCGAAGGACATTTGGAGGGCCTGGACGTGCGGCACGATTACGACCCGCGGTCCCGGTCGCCGGGCGGACGGAACGCCGGCCGTGAAGGTAACGACGCGGATAGAAAGAAATCGAGGAGCCCCCACGGGGCGCTGCGTAGCCCGCATCAACAGCGCGACTACGACTTGGAGTCGCTCGCGGAGTCGGTCACGGGTGGCGGAGGCGGGGGTGGAGAGTACCCGCGACATGCAGGCGCGAAGTACGACATTTGGAATCCTGCGCCTCGGCCGGGCGGAGGCGGACGTGGACATCACGCGAAGAAGCAGCATCGCAGGCCTCGAGCCGAGGGCGAGGCCGGTGGGGACCCTGAAATCGAGGGTGGGGAGGACGACTCAACAGACGAAGACCTCGTTGAGGACGGGCGCGGCGTTCGCGACGGCGGGAGGAAGGTCGGGTTTTCGCGCCGGAAGGACCGTCTGAAGCCGCAGCCGCCGCAGCCTTACCAAGTGTCGTACCTGGTGAACGCGAAGAAGATCCAGGATTACGGCCTCACGGGCTGGAAACAGTCCTCCAAACCGGACGCGGAAATCCTCGGCGACGAAAATTTGTCGAGCGCGGAGAAGCTCGGCCGCCTCTTCGGGCTGCCGCGCGGGCTGGACTATTCGGGCTTCCCGAAGGTGCGCGTGAAGAACGTTGGGGCACCCGAATCGCGGGCCGCGAAGGCCGGCGTCGCTGCAGGGGACTTGCTTTTGGCCGTGAACGGCACGCGCATCACCTCGCTGATCCCCATGCCTTCCTCCAAATCGCCCTTCAAAGACAAAGAAGCAGAAGAAAATCCGCTGCTCGACGGCGATGAAAAGGTGCTGCAGCGGCTGCGGCAGTCAACCTCCACGCCCAGTTTCGTCTTCTTGCGCAAAAAGTACGAAAACCGCTACGTCAGCCTGCGCGCCGACGTGGCAGGTGGCGGCTCCTCGGGAACCACATCAGCGCTGGGGTGGCGCGTGGAGGGGGGCAAGGTGCGGGAAATCACCGTCCCCGGAGGGTGGGCGGACACGAGGGGGCTAGCGAAGGGGGACGCAGTGGTGCTCGCAAACGAAACGCTGTCGGAGAAGGACACCGCGAAGGTGGACGCCATGTGTGCGGCCGGGACTGCTACGGATGAAAAGGGGCGGAAAGGTGCTCCGTTGTTCCTGCTGCTGCGGCGGGCGAGCGGAGACTTCAAGGAGCGCACGCGCCTCCACGAGGTAGATGTGCACCGCTTCATCCCCGGACTCTCGATGGAGTATCCGGCGGGAGGAACAGGTGGAAATAAGGGTGAAGAGGTAGAGGGCGACGCGAAACAGAAACCAAAAGCGAAGGGAAAAGATCCGCAGAAACAGGATGCGGAAAAGGCGTCGTATCCGCCGTTTCAGGTATCGTACCTGATGAATGTGAAGAAAATTAAGGACTACGGACTGCGCGGTTGGGCGCAGTCGACCGCTCCGGACGGAGCGGTGCTTGGCGACGATGCGCTTTCCGGCGCAGACAAGCTAGTGAAGCTGTTCGGCATGCGTCTCGAGGACATTTCTAACTCTGCCTTCCCGCGCGTGCGCATCGCGGAAATAATTCCCAGGGGGGAGACGGGGGAGAAAACGCGGGCGGCAAAGGCGGAGCTGGTGGCGGGGGATCTCCTGCTTTCGGTGTGCGGAAAGAGAATCACGGGGGTGTTAGGGCCGGGTAGCTTCGCGGAAGAGCAGCAGGGGGGCGACCCGGAAGACAGCATCTGTCGATACGTTGCGGCGGGATTGGCGAAAGGGACAAAGTGCAGCTTCTTGTTTCTCCGCCAAAAGTACGAGGCGCACTACCTGCAACTCGAGGTGGCGCCGGCGGAAGTGCGTGCCAAAAGTGGCGGAGGCGGGGATGCGTTGTCGTACCCGCTCGGCATGCGCGTCCAGGGGAGCAAGGTACGCGAAGTGATGGGATTCGGAGGAGAAATGTCATGGGCGGCGGAGCGCGGCTTGCAGGTCGGGGACATGATCTGTGCCGTTGGGGATCTGCTTTCCGAAAAGGACGGCGCCAAAGTTGACGCGCTGTGCAACGGTGGCATACTCACCGCAGGCGGAAGCAAGAGCGTTCACCTGCTCCTGCGGCGCAGCTCGGCCCCGTTCGGCTCTGACCCTCGCCGATTCGAGGTGGACGTGGCGCGGCCTCTGTTGCCGAGATAGTCGTGCTTAAGAAATTCTCCGGACTTCAATATTGTCGCGCCACTCGTCATTGGACCGCGATTCTCGAATAATTCATCAAGACTCTAAGACACGACCCCCGCGACAAGTGAGTCCGGACACTATCCGCAGGAACGACGGGTCGCCCGGATGTGAGCTGTTGTGAGAACAAAAAAGAAGAGAAGGTGTGATCATTGCCGGTGTGTTCTTGTTTTGACCCGAACGAACCGCCCTATTAAGCGCGATTGAATACTAACCCGAATAGTCAGACACGAAAGTAGTAGAAAAAGACGAAAGCAGTAGAAAACGAAACAAGCCAAAGAACCAACAGAAAACCGGGAAAGGGAGACGACGAATGATCAACTGAGTTCCGGCGCTCGCCATCGCACCCGGCGTTTCGCGCAATCTCGTACGAGAGTAGCGACCTCGGCGTCGAGCAGGTAGGACACCGGCCCGATTCGGATCGCGCGAGTAAAATCCAGAAAGGATGAGCTTCCTTGGTGGCGAAATCCCGGCGATCTGGTTTGGCTGTTGGAATGTGAGATCAACAAAAGAGAACGAGGAAGACGGAGCAAAACTGCGGGGAATTCTAGTAGAGCCCGAACGCAACGGCGTAAAAATTGCGGCCTTGACAGAGACGCGGGCACCGAGCAGGCTCGCTGTGGGGGACGGTGGTACAGGTCGACGACTGGACCATCTACCACGCAGCAAACCCGTCCAAAGGGGCTGCGTGGGCAGTGCGCAAGAGTGTCGCTGGCTTAGTAGTAGACTGGGCGCCGGTCAGCAAGAGGATATGCCGGCTTGGCCTACGCGTCAAGAGGGGGAGGCCGATGCGGCTACTTGCCGTG
>RXOD01004458.1:0-22003 GCA_005223375.1 Amoebophrya sp. AT5.2
GCCTGGCGGCTCGACGCGCCCCCGCCCGCCGCGGAGCCTGACGTCCTTCCACCGAAGACAGCGCTTCCTTTTGAGCTTCTGGGGGCGCGCGAGGCCTCCGCCAGCAGGGAGCGAATGCGAGCGCCATCCATCTTAATCTTCTTGAAGATGTTGATGTCACTCTATAGGCCTACAGTTGTTGTCGCACTAACTATGCAGCAAGTACGCGAACTCATTCCAACAAAAAGAAGATGATGCACGCAGCTTCTACAACGTTTCATTTCCACTTCGTCAACATGTAGATGTACTCATAAGATATTCGCTGGCACTGCAGCAGCAGCAGCTGCGCCAGCGTCGACATAGAATTAAGTCGCCGTCCGTCAACATCTCTGTCGTCGCCCTGGTGGAGGAGTGCTGAACTTCGGGTGCAGTGATGATCGCGGAAAGCACGGGTTAGGGTTTGATACTCTCTCCATGGCTGCACCTGCAGCAAGCCACAGATCACAAGCCACGACCCAGGCGATCATTTCAATGTCAGTGCCTCCTCCCGCTCCTGAATGATCTTTCTAGAAGAACAAGTGGAGGAGTTCTTATTATCGACGCATTTAGAAAACTTAGAGTTAGAGCGAGGAGGACCGGGCGGGTCATTGATGGATCTTCTTCTGCACAACAACTGGGATTAAATCAAAACCACGCACGAGGAGGAAGATACAAGATCATGATCGCGGCTGTATTTATACGCCGCAGGAATTTGGTTTTTGGATCATCAGAATCGATTCAAATTGATGGGGACCTCCACGACCAATGCAGCTTGCGCTTGCCACCTTTCTCCTCGATGGTGTAGCACACCTGTTGCGCAATCTTGTCAATCTCATTCATTGTCCACGGAGTTTTTGTAGAAGAATTGTCCACGGAGCATGATTTTGAAGCTTGATGACGTGAGTTACCGCATCTGCTTCTGCCCCGTGGATTTCAGACGAGTTTTTTTTTGATGTCCATGTTCAAGTGTCTACTCTTATTTTTTCTCGTTTCGCCTCTCTTCGACCGCGGCCCTCGCCGCGTCGCTGGAGGTCGCCGCAAAGGTGTTGCCCAGTAAAAACTCTCGGTCGAAGGAATTGTCCGCAAACCTTCTTCGGTCGACCTTCCGCGACGCGTCCTTCATTTTCGCGAGCGAGTCCTTCTGCCGCTGCATCTCCTCCTCTGCCTCTCTTCCGCCAAGACCAAACACAAACAGCTCCACTGCTCCCTCGAACTCATACTGGAACTTGGTTTCAACAAGAAGCGGCAGTGCTGCCGGTGCTGCGTCGTGTGCGTCTACCGCGTCCTCCTCCTGGCCAGCTAAAACTACATGCCCCGGCTCGAACACCGAGTCGGTTTGCAGGAAGTGTCCGCAGAAGTCCTTCGTCAGGTAAAAGCGACTCATTTCACCGCCCTGCCCGCCGACGCCCAGCCCAATCGGGTTGTACGGGTTCTTTCCCGCGTTGAGGTAGCTAAAGTTGCTGCTGTAGCGCTTGCTGGACTTGACGCAACGGACGATCCAAGAAGGCCTCCGCCTTTGCTTATTTTCTCCGGCATTTATTCCGCTGGTGGAGGCAGGTCGCAATCCGAACAGAAAGCTGTCCACACCAGTGCTATCCTCAACATATTTCGCCCCGCCATGGTCTGCAAATCCGCACGAAATGTAAGCGCCGAAGAAGTCGCCTTCTTCGCGTCGCCTGCAGAGGAGAAGAACCGGAGTCTTTCCGTAGCTGTCGAGCGTTTGCGCGCACTTGTTCCAACTCGCGCCGTCTCTCCTCGTGGAAAACAACAGTTTGGGGCCGCAGGAGGCGCCGACGGATCTCAGCAGTCGAAGCCTCAGCGGAAGTAGCAAGGAATTGAAGGTGCTTGGCACCTGCTCCTGTGCGGCGGCTTTTCCTTGGTCATTTTGACAACGAGTTCGTGCGAAATCGGCCAGCAGCAACGGCTCTGGCTCCTCGTCCTCGTCAGCACGGCGAGCACCACCAGCCGCTTCTGAATATCGTGTCCTCCCGAGAAAAAGCCTGCACAGGAACGGACGCAGGAGCAACACCCAGGGAAAAGAGCTTGGACTTGCGTCTCCATCCACGGGGAAGAGCTCTTGCTCAACAATCATCGCAAGAGCGTCGGCATTCGCATTGCCAATCCCAATGCCGACGTCTGGTGCCGATGCGCCCTCCCCTACCTCTAGAACCATACAGACTGCTACCAAGCCACACACTGCTTCTGTGACGCCCTTGAAGACGTCGTTCACTACCAGGTTGCGCATCTTGTCGTCGTCCCTTTCGTCGAGCAGGGCAAAGACTGCGGCGGCAAACGCGGCGAAGGAAGGTTCCTCATCTTTAGCGGGTCGCGTCGGGGGGCCTGCAGCTAGTGAAGAAGAAGATGAAGACGCATCGCCTCCGAACAACCCTGTCGTCCAATCTAAAAGTACGGAGTACCAGGGCCTTTCCTGGTCTCCTGCGCCCTCCACCTGCGCTCGTTGCCGCGGCGGCGCGGCATGTGCATGACGCTCATCCATATTGCTCGACAAATCGGTGGATCCTCCTCGGCGTTGCAGTTGCGCAACGGCCTCGAAAAAGAGTATCCGCCAGTACTGGGGCACCTTGTGGCGCTGAATCCAGGGATCGGAGGAAGTTCTCTCCAAAAAGGCCTCCAAACTTGGAGCAGCTATTTCTGAATCCCTCGGCGGCCGCGTGCGGGACGACTTGCTCGTAGTTGATGTAGTTCCGCCGGCGGAGGAAGTAGAGGAGGCCCCAGCGGCTGCCTCCACGCCAGCAAATCGCTGGCGAAGCAGTGCGAGGCGGCCGTCTCTTGAATCCATCTTCTTGATCTTGATCCTGTTTGCTATGACAGGAGAAGAACTATTAGGATGAATGTATTTTACCGAAGGTCCGAAAATGGGAGCGGCGGAACGTCGTGGCGGCTCTCCTCTTCTAAATGAGCAGGGAGGGCGTACTTTATCAGGGCTGTCGGGAGTGACAACATGATGTTGATGTGGCCTGCAGATAAAGATCAGAAGTAACGGCGCCGCGCTTCAAGAGTCTGTGCGCGCTGGTTTGGTTCTTATTGTATTCGTCAAGCACGAGGACCCGTACATTCATTTCGATTTCGATCCGCGGCTCGTCCCCAGATTCAAATTTCGTTCTCCTCGCGCTTGTTTTTTGCTTCGATTTACTCTTTTATGCTCCTCCTGATGTAATATGGCATTATTCATTCTTCACCTTCTTGCTCGTCTTGATGCTGTACCGGGGTTTTACAGTTCGCTATCCGAGGCATGTCGACGTCGATGTCCAATGAAAATGAATAAAGAACGGTAGCGGTGAGGCTGTACGAGTACTTACAACGTCGGTGCGCGTGGCACTAGCTGCGGAGGCCAAGCGTTGCAATGAATGGTATGTTGCTCTTTCGTTGAGGCTGTAGCTATACGTGTAGTTGTACTTTCTCTAAACAATTCTAGCCCGCCATGCTTACCAACATATTCGCGCTGTGGACCGGCGTTTGGAAAACGAAACATTTTACATTTACCATTACCAGACAGAAATGCTATAGGTGTAGCTATTTCTGCCATTGGCTATTGCCGCCAACGTCGCGGTCGCAAGATGTTTGAAAGGAAGTTAGATGCGCGCTGCGCTTGCATTGGGATTGTCTTGCTGTCGTACTGCTATGCTTTCATCACGTGACTCATTGAAGAAGATCGGAGGCGTTGAATTAGTATTAGAGTTGTGCTACAAACTCGGACAAGGGATACAGGCGTTCAATTTGAATTTGATGATAGCGAACTATACGTATGGAAGATGTTGATGGTGTAGTTTTAGAATTTGCGCTTGCCGATGAAGCGTACCTAGAACTGCTGCGCGGCCAAAACGGCTGTGTAAAACCTCAAATCCGTGACCAAAAAGATTAAGATACCGCAACTGCGAGTGTCATTGTGGCAGTTGTCAATAATAAACGCACCACCCCACGCACACGCCGTTGTGTTTCTCGCAGTAGTACGGCAGACGACCCGCCGACTGACGCCGTCTACAGGTTCATGAAAATGTCTGCTGCGTGCACCGGTTTTGGCGAGTCGTTCGCGCTCGTGCTTTTCGAGCCCCCCCTTTTCCTCACGGAGGTGTCTGCCGTCATTTTCGTGTCGTCGAAGAGTCGCTCTAGACAGTGGCGATGCCGCTCCTCGTCGAAGAACGCGCAGATTTGGTCCACGCGCAAGACCTCGTTGCTAGTGGACGCGTCAACGTACTCGTCTACGGAGATGGAGCCCTGCTGATCCAAGTCGAGCCCGTGGTACACGAGATCGGTCATCTTCTCGAGCTCGTCGCGCTGCAGCGGTCGCGCCGGGTCCTGTATGGGGTTGCCCTCCTCGTCCTGTTCCTCGCAGAGATGGTGGAAGGAGTCCTGCATCTCCTTGGCAAGGGTCTCGCGATCCAAGTGCACGTCCATCTTGTCGGACTTCACAATGGCTTCGTAGCTCTGCGGTTACAATGTGGATCATGTTGGAATTAAATAAACGAGGTGGAATTAATGGCGTGCGTACGCGTAGTTCTGTCTATGATTAATCGACAAATGATTTCAGGTAGTGCTGCAGATGTTGACTGGAATTAAATAAAAAAGCCAACGAAGCGGAAGCCAGTTTACCTTTTTCGCGTTGATGAGCCTTGCCGCGAAGCCGTGCACTTGGTGGCGGATGTTGAGTCTCTGGCTTTGGCAGGAGTAGTACACCCGGGAGAGGAGGCCCAGGCAGAAGAGCGCCAACAGCATCACCGCCTTCCCTGGCAGCTCTAGCAGCACGATCGCCGACGTGAGCGAGGACAGAAAGATTCCCATCGAGAAGTAACCCAGCCTCCCGGTGAAGCGGAAGCTGAGTCGCACGCCGTGCTGCTTCTTCATCTTCAGGTTGCCCGACTGCGTGCGCGAGTTGTACTGGTCGATCACGGGTTCCTCGTGGGTCGTCCAGGACGGCTCCGTGTCGCAGTACAGGTCGCAGTAAATGTTTTTGTCCTGTTCCTCGAACACGGAGACGTCCTTCCGGCTGCAGTCGATCGAAACGGAAATATCGACGCCGGTCGCGCGAAAAGCGGCGGACGGCTTCAGGCTGTTCTGGAGGGGCAGCGACGCGTTGGTAGAGTGCCTGTGGTTGGCGTAGCCGGAAAGACCGTCAAGACTGGCGGCTGGTGACCCGAGCCCGGCAGCCTCGAGAAACGCACCCACTGGGATGGAGACCGTCTGCCCAGTACTGGAAGAGAACCGGAGACCTGGTGCGGTAGTTTTGGAGCCGGCCCGTTGTGCACGTTCGAGTTTCTTCTACTTTAATACAGAACTACAACTACCTTCTTAATAAGTACATCGAATTCAACATCTCAGCATTGAAAACCATTCAGCTGTAGAATCGGCACCACCTTGTACAACTTGGTCCTTGGAGCCTTTTGGTCGGAGGGTCGTCACGATTTGGTGCTCGAGTGTTTCAATCTTGTACGGCTCCTCGCTCATGTCGATGGAGTGCTGAGGTTCAAAGGTTGTCATCAACTTCAACTTGATAGAGATGAACGAGGGTGGTGGATGAGGCGTTTGCATTCAGAATGAAAGCCGATTAAGAATTTTTTATAGTAAATTCGTGTAGTACGTAGTAGAACAAGTACCGGTTTGTATATTCTTGTGTCCGACGATCCGCGCTCTTTTTTCTTACCCGCGTCTTCCTGACTGGCTTCGAATCGGAAGGCCAATTCGATTCGGGTTGCTTCCGGCTTGCTAACGAAGTATTCGTGTTTGTTTTCGCACACGCACTCGTATGACAGGGGTTGGTGCTAAGTAAGAGAAAGATGAGGACAACTGCTAATATAGAAATGTGGCGGCCGATTCGGCTGAAGATTTGTCCACGAAGCCCGAATCCGCAGGAACAAGACCAGACCTGGATCTGGAAGGATGAACGAAGGTTTCACATAAAGCAGAAATCTTTCTAGAAGTCAGTGTAGCTGTCACGCAGCAGCAAAGACAGCCACCCTTTGCCTGCCTTGTACTCGATGTTCGATCATCTACGGAGATGCGTCGCTGCAGGTTTGCAGACATATTTTTATCTATCATATCAAGAAACTCGCCCCTACGCTCCTCGTGGCGCATCCCTGAACCACCCGCCGGCGCTTCGCGCCGGGCGGTCGGAGCGCGGCGGGATTGCGCCACCCCAAAAAACCCACCACCCTTCTCTTTAGGTAGTTCCTCCTCCTCTGTTAGCAGCAACCCCTTTCGTAACTCGCTCGCGCCGGCCTCTGGATGGACGCTCGTCGGGAAAAAGATGTCACCCGCCTGCGCGCAGCTGGTCTGCAAAGCACCGCACGCACTGCTTTCGAAGGTCTATGGATATTGGAGGCATTGCAAATTGATCTTCAAGAGAGATGATCTACAAGAAGAAGAAATGTCATCACTACTTACAATTGAGAATTGAGGAAACTACTGCCTTTTAACACTTAATCCCGAGCAGTACGCCTGAGCTTTTTGATGGTGAGAAAAAAGAACATCAGGATCATCACGGCAGATAGGCAAACTGGTTTTGTTCCAAGCTTCTGCCGCATAGCGTCCCTAACCCGTGGCCATCGGGTGAATCTTAGCATCGCGCCACACAATGCAAAAGAAACGATAGGGTGCTCACCTCGTCAAGTGCGTGGCACCATGTAGCATCTATGGGTGACGCCTCACTACTACATGGGCACTTGACGAGCGCAAGGAACGAAAACCGATAATATACATACCTACAGCATCGTCCCAGATGCTGAACCGTCGCCGTGTCGTTGTCGTGCTTGATTGGGAAAGTGAGTCTAAAAATCTAGTACCTAAGGTGTAGAGTCAAAGTGCCCCAACGCTCACGAGGAAGCCCACACGAAGTCATCACTACTTACAAAATTTTTCATGATCTTGATCTTCGCGACCATGAATTTGATCTTCTTGTTCGCGAGAGCTTATACCTGTTGCTTCTCCACTACGTAAGTCGGCACCAATATGCTCGACCCGCCGGTGGCCACTACTCTGCGTCCGTTTGGCACGTCTAAACACTCGGTGGGCTTCATCGCCAGTGCGCCGGATGCGTCTGCAGCGTAGTCGTACTGTGCGATGTTCTGACAATACTCGTCAGCTGCGTCGTGCCTGTCTGCTCCGGTGTGGGGAAAGACGCCCGAAAGAAAATACACGTCACCCTGCGGCTCGGAGTAGTAAATCCACTGCTTCTCGACCAGTATCTGCCTGTTCAGTATCGGTGATAGTGGGTACGCAAAACGTTCAGTCGATCAGCACTCGGGATACTAAGGAACGCATTCTCGAGCGACTCCGCGCGCGGGGGGTGGACGTTCTATCTCTGCAGGAGCTAAATATTCTCAGCCTCGCTGACATAGCTGACTTCTGTCAGGAGCTCGTGGATCTAGGCTTCTCCATCGTCTTCTGTCCTCAATCGTCCAGGACTAGGACCCAAGGCAGCAGCGCCTTGTTGATTTCCTCCGCACTAGGCGTCCCCGAAGTACATGTTGCCATGGACAACGACGGCGTAGAGACGATTCTTGTCTCCTGCGAAAAGATGGGCGTGCAGCTTGACTTCCTGAGCTTATATGCAGCCCCGGGTAAGCTCCAGCGAACGTCTTTCGCGATCAGCGAAGACTTCAGCGGTCTCTCCAATCCGATCATAGTAATGGGGGACTTAAACGCCAGGAGCAGCGACTGGGATACATCAGAGAACAAGGCAGGGCGCGTCGCTAAGGATTGGAAGACGCCCGAAAGAAAATACACGTCACCCTGCGGCTCGGATTGCGAAAAAATGATTTCAAACAATCCACTGCTTCTCGACCAGTATCTGCCTGTTCAATTTGAGTTTGACAGGGAGTGTTCATCTAAGTAAAAAACGTAATAAACGCTTTCCTTTTCACTTTTCCAAAGAAAGTACTAAACTAAGAAGGTAAGTACGTGACGACAAGGCAGACTGCGCAGAACTGGAGGAAGCGGCACAGCACGCCTAGCCGGAAGTTCTCAATGATGAGGAATTTCGGCACGAGAATGTAGCCGAAAACCTGCGACACCAAAGCACTCATCGTGGCGCACATCTCGTGCGCGCCCTGCCTGCACCCGACCATAGCCGACATCGTTGGGGAGAGTGGAGTCCTCTTATAAATATATATGACTTTTTCTTTTTTGAAGCAGAAGCAGGAGGAGCCGACCAAATTATTGAATTTCAAGTGCAATTCCGGTCCTACTTGAATTTCATTCCTTGAGGTTCGGCCAGACTCCTGATTCTTTTCTGGGTTGGATTTATCAACATCAAGCATCAGAGCGTTCCTTGTTCCATAGTAAGCTAAGCATCTACTTCTTGTTATTCTTCTAGAGGGACGAAGTATTCAATCTCGCCGACAAAGGCCTATCAAGTCGTGACAACATCCTGCTCCACAGCAGGAGGCCCTCCATACCCAATCGCATTCTCTCGCGCCGCAGCCACTCATGCGCATCGTTTACGCCTTCGCCTTGCGTCAACGTTGTCTGTAGTTAAACTATGCATGTCCGTCCCCGTCGGCGTGTCGCTGTTGTACTGCTCGTCGGCTTGTTCATTTTCTTCATCTCGTGCGCGTGCCTCTTCGTTCCCGGGCCCCTGGGCTTACAATTTCAAAGAAAAAGACTAAGACAAAGTCTATGTTGTATACGGTATATAAAAGTATCCTGCGCCTGCGGCTGCGCCGACAGGTAGACATACTCACTTAGATTTAGAAGACGCATGCTGGGTGAAGTGAGACAACCTGATCGGTTCTGTTCCAATGTTCCTTTGCCTTTGCGTTGTACGGTATTCTTAGCCGTCACCTACAGCGCAAGCAAAGAAAAACTGTCGCCCGCAAACTGATTTACGATTCGGTGTCGTAATTTGTTCTTGATTTGGTCTTGATTTAGGTTGAAATTTTTCCAATTGCAAACTGACATGGTAGCTACTAGAGCTGCTTGTTGATTTAACGCGTAGTTGTATTGGAAGCTCCTTCTCCTTGTCGTGGAACTGAAAGCGAATGGTGCTGGTGTCCTCGAAGTAGAAGTAGTCGTCTTTGGGTGATGAAGTACTTAGAATGGCATCCAAAAATGACAATGTTGTGGTTGTCGTCTACAAATGCGACGAGACTACGGCCTTGAGAAGGTTCTGGATGATTTGGTCGTTCTTGAGGACCCGCGCGCGTGCTGAATGAATTTTGCTCGTCTCTTCCTGGATGCGCTCCTCGGCTTCTGCTACCGACTGGTAGTTTTTACTCAGCGCTTCCTCCGTTGTCTTCAGCTCCGTGCGACACTGGTCGAAAGCGTTGCGGTACCTGAAACAAAACAAAACATATTCAATGCAGATGAGAAGGGCGTGATACAGATGCAGATGAGAAGAAATCAAAATCATTTCATGCAATACTCCTGCTTCCAGAAGTCGAGCTCTTTCGCCATGGCCGAGATGTCTTGATGCACGAGGTCCATGCTTTTCCCGAGTGGGTTTGCTGCCTGGCACAGCAACTGCACCGTTTCTTGGAGTCTGTCTGTGTCGCTCGTTGCCTTTACGGCGCCGCCTCCGGCAGCACCCCCCGCCATGGTGCCGGCTCCGCCACCTCCGCCCCCGGAGGAGGACGACGCCCCGCGGCTCTTCTTTCCTCGCCGGAGCTTACCCATGACGATGCCGGATTCTTGCGTTTCCTGCTCCCGATCGCCTGGCTGCGGCTTCTGCTCCTGCTGCTGCAATGCTTTCTTCTCTTCCAGAATTTCGCGGACCTGGAGATCGTTGAAGGACATCCGATCAACGCTCCTCGTCCTCGGCATCTATCTTCAGTTGTTCTGCCTCGTGCTCGTGAAGATTGATTGTGTTTGTGATTGTGAAGACTATTGATGATGTTAATCTTGCGGCGCTGACGCCTTAGATTTCCCGCACTGCTCTTCTCCTACCTCGGTTTCTGTTTTCTTGCTGTACTGTCAGGGGCATTGTGAAGACTATTAAAATTAAAATTAATATTTTCCTGCGTGGACGAGGACATGAAAAAACAGTAACACTGCTGGGGAATGCAGTTCTTTAGAAACAAGCGGAACGAACGGTAAGTCTGGACTCGCATTGGCGAAAGCAGGGGCGCAGGTGATAAAATACGAGTTTTCCGTGGCCAGCCTCGTCTTGGATGTTGTAGTTTCCTGTCGTCCCGCTGGAGAGCGTCGGCTTCAGTGTGTTCTCTTTCTCATCGTCCTCATCGCCAGCGCCATCGTCATCGCCGATAATTTTCACTGCTGGCACTGCGGCTTTCTGTTCCACTGCAGCGGGCTCGGGCTTTTTCGTGGTTACCTTGTCAATACGTTGAGTGTGTAGTTAAGTTATAACATTAACATGATCATATTTGAGTTTCAGTACGACCATCGAATTTCAAGCATATTTCCTGCAACGAGTTCTCAAATTCAGGCTTGTTCGCATTCATCCAGGAATTATAATCCGAATCAATATTTATAGTTTCGCCGTCGAAGGAACAAGCACGAACAAGCTGGAAAAAAATTTCCGTCGAAGATCACAGCTGATCCTACTTTCTTTCGTTATCCTAACTCACTGTCGAGAATCTACGGTAGTTTTCAGGTAAGTACAATGAATTGCTGAGTTCAGTACGGCGCAATCAGAAATTCTTTTCTTTTGCTGCTGCTACGGGAGCGGGCTGTGAGGAGAGTAGTAGAGTTGTCCCTGCCGCTGCGTCGTAGGTAGTAGTAAGTAGTAGTACTATCGAGCGAGCTTATAGGGGGTAGGCTCGATCTCAAAACGAACAACAACAAAAAAATCCTTCCAGGAATCAATAAGATTTAGTTTCTTTAAGTATTTGGTTGCTGGGTGACATGATCGATGTACTCTCGGTGGTTTTCTTCCTGCTGTGCGTGGCCTCTCGCGTGGCTGGTTTTCGGCTGGTGGCTCTGGTGGTTGTACCTCTTGTGCGTCGTGTGCGTCCTCTCCATGTGTCATGCGATTCCGCTGCCCCGAATGCGCCGATGAAGGTCTTTGAACTGCGATGGATGTTGTCGTTTTTCGGATGCAACGCAAAGAAAGAGATGAATCGACGCAAGATGAAGCAGGTGTTGTGTTTATTTTGTTTTTGGATCACGTGGTTCACGATCACGGCCACGCGTTAAAGGAGGAGATAAAAATAAAAATGAATTGCCATACCATCCTGAGCAGCTGCTTGTTGCGCTTGCAACGCTGCTGCCTGCTGTTCTTCTGCTCGACGTCGCTGCTCAGCCTGTAGATGTGACCGACGGGAAGAACATTCACTACTGAACTTACTGCACCTGTTCTTTCTCTTTCGTTCTATTTTGCTGCAAAAAAACATTAAACATAAACAAAGCGCAAGTGGTGCAACGGCAAGTAGAGACACGCCAAATCCAAAAACTACTGCGTAAACAAGTACTTATATATAAGTACCTGTAGTTGTCTTTGTTGCTCTTCCATTTGTTGCCTCTGCAGCTGCTCCTCCTCCGCAGCTCTTCTTCTATCCCCAGGCGAGCCTCGCTGGCGTGGCGAAGGTGCCTGCTTTCCCGGTGAGCCCCGCTGGCCTGGTGAAGGACGCTCCTTCGAGCCGGACGCTCGACCCTCCTGCGCCGGTGATCGCGCCTGCTGCTGCTTTGGTTCCGCCTGCTCCACGACCTGCGGCGCTCGCGCTGGGGGCGGCTGCGACGGCGCCGCTGGCTGCGCTGCCTCAGGGGGAGCGCCGGCCTTCTTCGCCGGTTTCGAAATGGCGGTCTCGCCGGATAGCACCTGGAAACATTTAGCACTACAACATACTACAACATTCATTACTTTAATTATGTTTAACGCTCCCGATCGACGGTCTTCCTCTTCACAAGTGACAGAGCAAGCACCATCCATTCAAAATGATCGTGATCCAGATTTCAAAAGTAGTTTCACGACAAGTACCCGCTGCACCGCCATGCCGCTGTTTCCCTTAAAGGATGTAGCCGCTGCGTGCAGGGTACACAGCCACTGATTTGTCTTTTCGCACTCCAAGCCGGCCACGATCTTGTTTGGAAGGACGTCACAGCCGTCCTGACCCGTCGCGAAGTACGTTGCGGAGATGATTTTCGCGAGAAAGTCAATCTTGGCGTTCTTGTCCGTCATGCTGCCAGCATCCTGCTCCACGTCGTTAAACAGGTTGGCGGCAAACCCCGTGGCGCGAGTGACCTCCATCACCTGATGATGATGTTGATTGAAACTAATTGACGTATGTTAGTTGCCACGACCACCTTCGTTCTCTTCCCGTGCGAGGCGAGCAGCACTCAATTAATAAGAATAAAGATAGTGGTAGTACGATGTCGTGCAGGAAGCGGAACGGCGGTTTTTTGAGGTACTTCTCCGTCATCTTGGGCTTGGCGATCAGCGAGCCCATCTTCTGCTGGGTCTCGCTGACGTAGTCGCCCTCCATCTTGGCCAATGCTGTAAGTGGACTCTCGTCCTCCCAGTGCACGCGCAGTTGGGCTGTTTGCAAATTTTGCTCGTTTTTATTTCGTAGCTCTCACCCTCGTCCTCCTCCACAGCGCTCCGTTTCGTTGTACTGCTGCTGACTCTGCTCTCTACTTACTTATTTGTGCTTACTTTTAAGTAGTTTCCACACTACATAACTTCACTTCTCCTACTCCTTCTGTCTCTCTACTCAACTTTCGCGTTGAAAAGGTAGCAGCATCTGCGCCGGGAAGAGGCAGGAGAAACGAATTCATTGGCTTTCGGCTTCCGCCATGCGATTCTTGAAACAGAAACGCCGCACCAGAAAGTGGATGGCCTCGCCAAATCAATGACGACCCCCATACGATTACTTACGACCTGGAGCTGTACCAGGACCTGATCCTGGACCTCCTGGTCCGTCGTGGTCCTGGTCCTGACCCATTTGTAAGTATTACTTTTTCTTTTGTTTTTGCACGGCTAATGCTAAATGAAGTTCTGCGACGTCACTGACACTGAGGCCATGATGCGGCCCTCATTTGTTTCTTCATCACCTCCATCGCATTCCTGACGAGCGACAAGAATCCGTTTCTGCGTTTGGTTTGAGGATGCACAACAACGATCGTGGAGCTCTTCATTTTCTTCATCGTCGACGCGACACGAAAAAGCGCCGGATTTGGAGTCTGCGACCCAGCTCACGGCGCGCTCCGTAGCGACGGCCGTCCCCACAGCCACAACTTCCTCCACAGCTGACACCAGCGCTGCCCCACCAGCAACTCTGTAGTAGGCGCCACTAGCAAATCCGGCGGACTTGCTGTAAGTCAAGAAGGGGCTCGGCCCCACTTCCATGATTGGTTTTTCGTTGGCTCCGTACGGATTTTTCACCCCTTGATCTTCCAAGGTTGCCATGGCGCGCGCAGACTGCACAGCTCTATTTGCGATATTCACCGCCAAGTTACCACTGCGCTCCGCAATCCTTGCGGCGTTCAGCGCGCGACCAATCGCCGCAGTGGCCTGCTTCCGCGCAGTCAGCATCTCTTCGAAGTTGGAAGCGCTGATAAGACCCTGCGTGCCCTGGCCGAACTGAGCGCCGAACGTGGTCACGCCGTTGGCCGCGGCCAACATCATCAGGGCGGGATCGCCAGACATCTTGCAACTAGCTCGTTCTCCGATACACGCTGTTCAGTTCCTCAAACAATGGAAAGAGTCAGTGTCAGTGCTTAGTATACGACTAATACGAAAGTACTTTTACTTGCTTCTACTTTGATGGAAGAGTGCTAGAGCTACAACACGTTCAAAGGAAAACGTGATGAACGTCAACGTCGATCTCGAACTCGACGGCTCCCTACAAGTTCAGCTTCAGGGTCAGTGAGCAGAAGACGGACCGATCCCGATGCCATGCGATCGATGTAATCCATCGGCACGAAGATGAATAAAAGAATGCGCGCTGCCGGGTAGTTCGAAGGCGCGAGCGCGGACGCTCACTCTGATTCGAAAGTCTCTGCGACTCCGCCTACGAGGCCTACGACCGACGTCGAGACAGTCATTATCGACAACAATACCTTGTTCTGAGGACACTGACACACGATTCCTCTCACTCTGCTTGGTTGATTGAAGGACGACCCCGTCCAGGTACCGTTCGGGTTCGAGTATTTGTTGCGCGGCAGCCATCAATCAGCATTCACATACGTGCCAGCAAAGAAAGTTCTGTTGTTCGATTGGCGGATCGATCGGAGCGCGAGGGACAGGGATGGGAACCTTCTACTAACTTGTACCTCTACAACATTCATCAGTCTAGATCTAGATAGAAGTGCTTGTAGTTGGTCGTTCTAGGAACAATTTATTCATCTACCTAGCTGCGTATTTCCCAGAACTAACGATTCGCTGTCTTTTTGGGCAGGTGGTGCCGCTGCCGGAATACAAGGAACCAGTGGGGTGTTCTGGTAGTGAAATACGTATGCGAGCTGCACCGGACGATCATGAACAAAGTCGTAGGAGTCGGTCGGACTGCTCGCAGGAGAACTGAACTGTCTCGAGGTTCAAATCGAAAACGATGATGAGCCCCACCTACTCGTACTCGTTGTAGTACTACATCAGCACCCTACGCCCACGCACTTTCCTACGTACCACGACCACCTCCTGAGCCTGAAAAGATAGAGATACATCGATACATCAAGCTCCAGAATTAACATTCTTTCAGATTCAGTTTTGTTTTATTTTAATTTATCGGGAGAAGGAGAACTGCATTGAAGTAGCTGAGTAGCGAAATGAATCTTCTGACTCATCATCTTGATCTTCTGGCTCTGGTCCTGGTGGTGGTGGAGAAGGAGATGCAGTGGAACTATTACAAAAACCCTGTGTGTTCTTCATCTTCCTCCGCCCCCAATCCGTCTCCGACATCAACACTCCCATCCATGTTCGGCTCCGTATTTCTCCTGCCCCCCGCGGACGTCGGTTTCTTCTTCTTGTGCCGCCACAAATTTTTGCGATCAGCTTCCGCACCCTCCTGGTCCTGCTTGTGCTTGTCCGCCTCCGCTTCCTCCAGGATTAGTCGGGCATGCATCAGAATGCCGTCCGTAGGGCCGCCAAGACAGAGCGCGTTCACGTCCTCCATCGAACTAATGGCAGCTGAAAGTCGTGGAGTGCGGTCGCATTGAATCGATTTCGGCGTTCACGTTTCGTCTTCGTTTCCTTTCTTGTATCGACTTCGACTGATAGACACCACATAGACTCGTTGTTCAATTACTAGTAGTGCGATTTCTGCGCAGGAAAAGAACTTTATTCTTCTTGTACTTGTAGTTGTAGTTTCTTCACTTAATATACCGCGGTAGAGGTGGTTAACCCGACTCTAGGTTGCAGGCGTAGAGGTAGGTTCGTCGAAGAAAATGAGAAATAAAATGGTGCAGCTGGTGCCAATTCTCCAGCCATACTTAGGTTCCTTGATAGTACCGAATCCCTGTGCCGTGCTTGTCGCGGGTGTCTGCATTCCGAAGGGCGTTGCCTCGCTGAGAGCGGGTCCGGTTGCTTTCTGATTCATGATCAGCATGACTGCCTGTTGTACTGCCGCCGTCGCTGCGGAGAGTGCGTTTTGTGCCGTGTTTGCGGCCACCCACGCGCGGTCGTTAGCAGACGCGGCTTGCCGGAGTGTGTTGTAAAGATCATCGGTCTTGAACGGCGGGCTGTAGCCCTGCGAGTTGATGCCAGTAGCAAACGACGGAATCCCATTGAAAGCAGTGGGCAGAAACGAAGAGGAGGAAGTCGTCCAGCGAGTCATGGTGGAGGTTCAAGTTACCGTTCGGTGCGCGTTCGGTGGGTGCCCTGGAAGATTCACAACGAACTGGTGTGGCTGCAATTGATTCTCATTCTTCTTCTGGTGATCATGATACCCTCATCGATCTTGCTCTTGATTTCTTACCTAAGTACGCTTGTGGTGAAGAAGGCGTGTCTGGTCTCCTGGTACTAGCTTTACTTTCCCCTTTTCCCCAATTGATTGCACGCTAACGATGAAGATCGTCAAGCCTATGAATGTGGTTGCGACGAAAACGAAACTCAGTTCTCTCGCAGCTGGTACTCTCCGCGGACAGTTACAGCAGCTCGAGTTCATCGATCAGAGTCGGTTTCTTTAGTGATAGCACTCCACGTCCACCGGCGTACGCGTAGTTACAGAACGAAGAAAAGTGATGTCTTCGTAGTACATCCGGTTGTTTGTTTTTATCGGATGTAGAGGCGATTTCTTCGCCTTCCGTTACCGTGCAGGAGATGCTTCTGTCTTCTGCTGAAACCACGAGGAGAGGACTCTGTCTCTGACCGGGAGAGGGACAGTTACTATACTCTGTCGGCCATTCAAGTGCAGGCTCTTCAGCGAGGGGTACAGGTGGCGGTTGGTTTCGAGTGTGGATTTTTTTTTTTATTGCTGCGAGATTGTTTATGATTGAATGCGATTCAGAATTGGAAGTGCCATCTTACTTTCCGCCATCTTTCCCAGTACTTTCCTGTGGGTTTATATATCGTATCGAGGTCGTCCAGTAGTAACAACGCTCCGAAAAAGCGCCGGAGCCGTAAATAAAAATATTAATCAAGTCTCTTCTTCCAGTAATCAATCCTGCACGCTGGTCCAGGTCCGTCTGATGCTGATCTACAACACTAGCCGCGAGCTCGAAGTCGTCTCAAATCCAGACTCTCATGCCCCGCCTGCGACTTTCTCCTAGTACGGCCGACTTCGGTTCAAATTCAAGTTCTCCTGCTGTTGTGGAAAGTTTCCAAACACCTGCTGCGGCTTGTGGAAGCGCTTCCAAGCGGGCTCGGAGTGGTACCAGCGGGATTCCTCTGCGTTCGCAGACAGGTGGTTCGCGCACTTCGCGAGTGTCTCGTCAGACCACACGTCTATTGCGGCGAGCGCCGGGTTAGGGTTCGGCAGCCGTTCCTTCGCGTGTTGCAACACGAATCGCTCTAGCTGCAGCCGAGTAAACCCCGTAGGCGGTTGTTCGTTCTTTTTCGGCACGTAAGATCGATGGTGGGCGTACGTCTCGGAAACGGACCTGGTTCGCCCGGTATCGCGCGAGTGCCCGTACACTTGGTACGTGTTTCCATTGCGCGAAGTCCGGGCGTGTCCCGCAACGTTCGTGTAGATCGGTCTTATCGATGTTCGCCGCTCTTCTTCCGGGACGCTTCGCTTCAATTGGCAGCAAGTTGGGTCGGCACCGCAGTACATCTCCTCGCCCTGGGTGCGTACCACGATGTTAAAGCAGCTCGGTCTGAATGGAGCGGTTGCGGTTTGGGTTTGGTTGCACTGCAGATCACAAAGTTACAGATCTACTACTTGCCTCTGAAGATGCCGATACTGAAGTAAATTGTGAGAAGGTAGTAGTCGTGGTAGTAGTGAAGACTGATTCACCCTTTCGCTTTTCATGATTGTTTTCGAGCCGCCTCAAGGCGAGTGACAGCTTCTTTCATCGGATTTAACAATCAACCTCCCTTCACTTCCACCAATCTGTTCCTCCACCGCTCTACAGCTTCTGCACGACTGACACTGAGTATCAAAATTATGTATCGTATGAAAGACTATGATCGTAAAAGTGAAATCAGAATGGTCTCCAGCATCAGCTGAGCTCGATACGTTTTCGTTCTGCGATTCCCACCAGGTATGCTGTAAGTACACAAAATCGTATCCAAATCAGGAGATTCAGACAAGTACCGATCGCAGTAGTGAAAGCCGAGTTCTTTGTTCACGGGCCGCATTAACGAGGCCAGCTCTGGGTGCGGCGCCTTCTGCCTCTGCGGCGAGGGGATGCTGCCGCTGGGGTTGTTTCGAATATCATGGGCTCCGGCCACTAGTGCGGATGCGAAGGGGCGGCTCTCCTGGTGCGGCTGCGCGAACCCCTTGTGCGTGTCACCTCACGAAATAGAGGACGTGGAGAAAGGTTTCACTTTCATCGAGATCGAGTTCATCGATGGATTAATAAAGTAGAAAAAAACTCAACTCATTGATTGTCATTGTACTACAGAAACTGCGATCATCATCATTGATCAGAAAACATTCACATGGATCAGGACAAAACTGGTAGTGCAGCACCAGAGGAAGATCAGCTCGCGACTCAACTGCAGCGTTGAAGGCAACGCAAGCAAGAGTGGGGGAGAGTTCGATTCTTAATTACTCGTCTTTCTAACTATTGCTTAGTTTTTATTTTTGTTTTTAATTTTTTGATTTTCTCCCACTGCTGCCACCTGGCATCCATGCTCCTTGGCCGAGGATGCTCAAACCCGCGCCAACTACGGGATTAAGAGCTGCATGGTGCTCGCCTCTGATGACTTTGGCAACCTGTACTGGGACCAGGGGTGTCGACTCACCCCAGTACAGAAGTGAGTCAGAAGAGTAGAGCGTGGGCAGCACTTAAAATAGGTAAAGTCACTCGGGTGAAAATGAAGCGAGACGAGCACACAACGACACCGAGTTCGAACCGAGAGGAACTTGAAGAGCCGACAGCGCGAGTCCGTGTTCGGAACAGCAGCTCATCGAAAACGACTTTACAACCCACACAAGGACAAGAGAATCACCAAGCTGGAGAGGACATATCGATAGACAGTCAAACATTCAACAAGTCACAACCAGACCATAGAAAAATAAAAATAAATTACCAGGCGCTTGGTTCTTCTCGGGAGCGGCCACTGGTGCAGGAGCCTTCGCGGCAGGTTGATGAGCCACGACAGATGGTTTCGCCGTCGACGCGCCATGCCCCCCCTGCGCCATCTGCCGTCTCATCATTTGTACGCGGAGCAGCGCATTTACTTGGTCTGCGAGCACTTTGGTGAGTTTTATCAGGCTCGTACCGTCGAAGCTTACAGACGTCTCTCGGACGCTGAGCTGTTCGATTCCGCTTGTCACGCGCTCGAGCGAAACCCCACTTTGAATCCTTTCGGCGGCCCACCTCAGAATGATATTTTTCTCGCAATCGTCGCGCGGACTGAAGCTGGGGCGGCAGTTGTTCAATTTCGTCTCGAGGAAGGCGGGGTTCTTGGTTACTTCTTGATGCAGGTCTTGGACTTGCGGCTGCGCTTCTGGTCGCGACTGGAAGTGGGAGCGGGTGGACTGCTGAGAGTTACTAGGTGCTGCAAGCGCTCGGGCAGGGGCCGGAGCCGGCGCAGCAGGTTGATGAGCCACGACCGATGGTTTCGCTGTCGACGCGCCATTGCCCCCGCCCGATCTGTCCACTCATCATCTGACGTACGCGGAGCAGCGCATTTACTTGGTCTGCGAGCATTTTGGTGACTTTTATCGGGCTTGTACCGTCGAAGCTTACAGACGTCTCTCGGACGCTGAGCTGTTCGATTCCGGTTGTCACGCGCTCGAGCGAAGCCCCACTTTGAATCTTTGCGGCGGCCCACCTCAGAATGATATTTTTCTCGCAATCGTCTTCGTCGCGCGGACTGACGCGGGGGGGGCAGCTGTTCAACATCGTCGCGTCGTCCTGCGGCAGGAAGATTCCGTCGGGTCGGCGGCGAGGAAGATGTCGTACGTGAGCTAAAAAATCAACGTGTGATTTGATCTACTACTACTTGACGAGTGTTGTAAAGCTAAAAGTCAGTCGTCTTGCTTCCTTGAGCCAAAATGGCTACGGATTAATAAAGTAGGCAATAAATATGTTTAAGTTTGAGTGTCATCGACCAATGAAAAGTGGGTCATTGCCTAGTGAGAGTCCACCGGCATAGGTGTTACGATTTGCGGTTCCACACCAGACGCAGAATAAGTCCCCGGTTTATATTTATCCCACGATCGCGATCGCGAATAAATCGCACGCGTTCATTCGATTCAACATTCGACACCGCATGGACGACACGAGTTGAAGTGGACCGACGGTGCAGATGTCGAGCAAGGAAACTGAAAATCCAGACTACGTTGCAGATCCGTAACACAAAAATCAACATCGAGAGGAGCTCCATTCCGTGTGAGTGACGGGATCGAAAATCGAAGAAGCCGAACTACCAGTACCATGTCCCAGCAAACAAAGTCAACGACTACGACCCTCTCACTTAAAACAAAGTGCCTGTGTGGCAAGACGAGAATCAATATGCGATGTTCTGTTCTTGATCTTAACCAAAAAAAATAATAAAAAACAACATGCGGCGAAGCTGCCCGAGCACCAGATCGCTGACGTCCTCACAGTCGCACCAAGGCAACACAAAATTGATGAAGGTCGACGTCACAGTACTTCAGTTGGGAGCGATATCATCTGACTTCTTTGATCAATCGGCAGTGCTTCACGACAGGGGAGGCGGCGATCTCCGACCGTCTTCTACTTCTTTCGGGAAACACGATGAAGATCATGGTGCATTCATCTCGACGAGAACTCGATTTGCGTCGTATGAGCACCAAGATGAACAGAGAAGTGCCTCCATCCAGGAGTTGGTGTTCGTTTTCATCACCGACAGCTGTAGCTACTTATTTTTTCCACGTCCCCGTTACCGTGCAGGAGATTTTTTCTGTCTTCTGCTGAAACGACAAGGGGACTGACTGGGAAAGGGACAGCTACACTTTATGTCGGCCATTCAAGTGCAGGCTCTTCAGCGAGGGGTACTGGGGGCGGTTGGTTTTGAAACTGACTACGGGCTTGCGCGCGCCATCTTGCTCGCGCAGTAGGCATACCACCAGGCGGCGAACATTCTCTTCCTGCCCAGGTTTCGCACCAGCGCATACTCAGCGCGGAAGCGTTTCTCGATTAATCCGTACCACCCCCGGAAAACGCACTGTCGCAGCGCAAAGTGCCGGCGCCACAGTCTGTACTTGCCTGTCAGGCACCACCACAGCCAAACTCGGAACACCCGCGTCTTCGTCCGCTGCAGTGCGAAATTCTTCCACACCCGCAACGCCGGCTGGAGAAACTGCAACTGGCACACTTTCAAACGGTAAAAGCGCGCCACCGCGAGCTTCTGCTTCTTCGAAATCAACACATGTAACCGAAATTTCTTGAAGAAGCGTCTTGTGTTCGCTTTTTTCTGGTATACAAGCGCGCTCCGCAGCGCGATCAGCGGCGCGCACCGCCAGGCCGTGAGGCAGAGCTTCCTCAGCTCGAACTCTTCCAGGCGCCGACGCTTCGCGTAAACCACCTCGCGCACCACCTTCACGGTGCGTTCCCGGCGCATCCGCATCTTGAAAAGGGCAGGAAGGAGGTACAGCCGCCAGGTCTGCAGCGCGTGCCAGTTCTGCAGCAGCCGAATCGCGGCGCGGTGCCGCCGCGCCTGAAACCACCGCTCGATAACTCGGCGACGACACAGCGAAATCGGTCGGAGAAAGAACCACGGAGGACGCGGTGGCGCGGCGTCATCGGATTCGAAGGAAACGTCAGAACTTCTTGCTCGTGCTCCTCGAACAGTATCTTGAATCTGAGGAGGAGTGTGCGAATTGAACTGAAACCGCGAGACGATTTTGGATCCGCGCTTCGACTGCAGCCAGTCGCGCTCGTCGTCGTCCACGGGTGAGGTGAGTGTGCGGAAGCTCGCCGAGAGATCGCGCCACTCGCGGAACAAAGTAGAACGGATCTCGGCCGCGAGTACCGGCCATGGTGCGGTGCAGATGATCATGTCGCCGTCGCGAAACACACGGCTGTCTGGTGGTTGCTCACCCGCACCGTGAATGCCGCTCGGGCTGCGACGGGGAACACGCACCCACGGCCAAATGCGCATGGCCGGGTCTTCCTCGTCTTCCTGCTGGTGGATACCGCTATCGGAGTCTGGGCTTCTCGGAGCCTGGTCACGCAGCGATGACCTGGACGCAGAGTTGATGACGCTGCCACTTTCATCGTTGTCCTCAGGATATTCGATCCGCCGCTCGCGTCGCTCCATCAAGATCAAGCCGCCCTGCAATGGCGTCGCTATTGCAGGGCGGCTTGATCTTGATCGATGTATGACGGCCAAATGGACTTCTGAGAAACTGCTTCAAAAATTTTAAACCAGCATGATTGCGCATTGTTTTGATGATTGTTCTGCGATGCTGATGCCGATGACCGATGAATGATATCCGACGCATCAAACCAATGAATCAATCCAGCCAAATAAATCAATTAAACAAAGCAAATAGGAGCGAAT